>JANAVB010019484.1:0-60479 GCA_029216955.1 Iris pallida
CCATTCTCGTGAGCCCTAACCCTAGAAACTTAAGATCGAAGCCATGGAGGGACCTCCACCACCGCGGACGGTGACCAGCGACCTCTCCTCGACGAGTTGAACCCTGGCGCGCGCTTCTTCCTCCTAACTTCGATTCCTCCGACGCAGCGATCCGCTTCGGATCTGATTCCTCCGATGTTGTAGATCTATCGTCGTTGCCGACGATTTTAGCTCTCCGTCGTTTCCACCGTGAGTTCTCCTTTCATCCCTGTTGATTTCATAAGTTCGATTTCAATTTCTGTGGAATGTTCGTTAGTACTAATTCCTGTGTAATCGACAATCGAAGGCGTGAGCAGAGTCGATTGTTCATTTCCGACTGATCAATCGGAATTCCATTGAACATCGAAGAACGGTGAGTTCTGAGTCCATATTTTGTTCAAATCTGGGTGTCTCACCTTGTTCTTAATGATCGGTTTGTGATGATTTCTTTTTCTGGACAAAATTCGAACAGGACAGTAGATCGGTAGAACAGTGAAGAATTTGATTTGTAAATACTCGTAAGTTTTGAATCCAAAGTTCTTTGACATTCTTGATTTTCTTGATAAGTTTTCTCGAATTTCCTAAGAACGAGATTCAATTCTTCTGAAACCTTGTTTTATTTTGATGCTTGGAGCCTGCTCGATGAATTGATTCCTTGGGACCTTGCACAGCAGCGGACTCAAGGACGACGTGTCTGACTCTTTGGTTGTGTCGTCCCTACAGGCCGGATCAAACTCCTCGCAGGTAATTGCTATGGTTTTTCTGTTGTGAATCTTTGGATGTGTTGTGTCGGGCGCATTGTCGAGGGTGATATGGCCAAGTATCAAAAATATCAGTGTAGAATGAAATTCGCGAAAAGAACTGAGCTAGCTGCTCTAACGTTCACTCTGAACGATAATTCAATTTGTTTGGGCACTGATGGGTGATCACTGGGATTTAGGGTTGGACCTTTGAATGTTTATAACTGATAATTGGGTGTTTAAAACTTGTATGAAATCTGTATATTGTAGCATGGTAATGGTCGGGCCTAGTATTGTGCTCTGTTGGGTTGGGCAAATATCAGAGAAAGGAATAGGGTGAATAGCAGTAATACTTTTGGCTTGAGCTTAATTCGTTCAGAAGAGGGAATGGTCTGCTGGCTAACAGTTAGGCTATAGTAAGCTTTAGTGAGCTTTGTCAAATGAGTGTTGGCTTAATTGATGTAATGGCTGTGTTGGTTAGTATTATAGCAATGAGAATTTAAGGCATGTGAGTACATTATCAGTGTTGGTATCAGATGTTAATTTGAGCATGCCTAAACTTAACTGATTGGTGCTTATGGTTAGAATAACTATTATGGTTGAAGTAGAAATGGCTAGGGATGGACCAATAGGGCTAGTAGGAGAATAAGGAACAAGACTGATGAAGTCGAGTCTGCCTAAAAACTGAACTTTTTGCCTAATCTCAGTTCATTATTTAAGTCAAAGGTTCTTGATAATTAAGTGAAGTTAGCGTGTTTCGAAATTAATATAGGAACTGTTAATTCGAGTCTATTTATAACAATTGTGTAACAGTAGTCTGTACGAGTAACTAGTTTAAACTTTAGTGATGAGTTGAAATCACTGCTAGTGAATTCATGTTTAAGTTCTGCTAAATTTGACTGCTATGGAATCCTTTAAATGGTACCTTGTAGTAAATCACTCCAGAATGATATTGTAGGTATGTTTAAATATTTTATGTGTACTATTTTAGAAAGGGAATAGTGGTTCTGATACAACATTTGGAATATTGTTCACACATATAGCTGGAGTACGTGTACTAGTTAGTTAGCATTACTTTAGATATAGTTAGCTTATTGGAAAAAAAGAGGATAATTAGCTAGTTTTAACTAATGTAGTTGATTAGAACCTAACCAACTTGTACCTATGCAGGTGGATACAGATTTTCTTTCTACTCCCGATCACTCTAAGCAAGGCAAGTACACTGACTCGAACTCTTTACTCTGTATTTCTGTCTTGCTCATGTTCCCTCATATTTGACACGTTGTACACACGATTGTTCATGTGCTTCTGGTTCTGGTACTCATCATAGTCTTGTTCTTTATTTGTACATTAGGGAGGAGAAATACTACAGATATGTGACCAAACCTAAACGATAGCTAGGCATTATTTAATAGCTTAGGTCTCACATCGTGCACGTGGGATTCTAAGCCATACCATTATTCATGTGCTCATGTACCCTGTGCTACCCCCAGTCGGTTACATACTCTGGTAGTTATTTCAAATGCATATCACACTGATAGTCTAGTTCATTGTTCCAGTTCTGGTACTATAGTTTCATTGTTTCCAATTTTTGTACTACAGTTTCATATTCCAGTTCTTGTACCATAGTTCATATTGTAGTTCATTATTAATGCATTTCAGTTTACTTTGTTTAGTGCTTCTTGTCGGGATTGTACTTTGCTCTTTTCCTGACATGATACGTTGTAGGTATACTTGAGGATTGTTGTACCACCTTTATGGGCTATGTTTTAGGATGGACTTAGGATTTGCAGAGTTCTAGATTAGCTCATTTCCTAGATTTGTTTTATAGATTTTATCCTGTATATTGTATTGAGATTTCGAAAGTTGTATATTTTATTTTGATTACCGGATTTGTCTCTGGCATTGTTATTCTGTAATTGTATTTAATAACTTGTGGATTGTGGTGATATCTGGAAACGTTTATAGTAGCTGTGATGTTTATATTTTACCTTGTGACCTGGAGTTTTTCTTAGATTGTACAGCTTACTTCGTTGTGTCCATCAACGAAGGTTAGGCATGTCCGACACGTACCCGATTATTCGGGAGTGGGTCATGACATCCTGTACAAGCCTCCTACTCCCCCTCGGACTGTTAGGAAGAAAAACATAGCCTTTATGGGCTATGTTTTAGGATGGACTTAGGATTTGCAGAGTTCTAGATTAGCTCATTTCCTAGATTTGTTTTATAGATTTTATCCTGTATATTGTATTGAGATTTCGAAAGTTGTATATTTTATTTTGATTACCGGATTTGTCTCTGGCATTGTTATTCTGTAATTGTATTTAATAACTTGTGGATTGTGGTGATATCTGAAAACGTTTATAGTAGCTGTGATGTTTATATTTTACCTTGTGACCTGGAGTTTTTCTTAGATTGTACAGCTTACTTCGTTGTGTCCATCAACGAAGGTTAGGCATGTCCGACACGTACCCGATTATTCGGGAGTGGGTCATGACATCCTGTACAAGCCTCCTACTCCCCCTCGGACTGTTAGGAAGAATACCTAAATTTGCCAAATTCTCGCTGGGGTTGTTCGGGGGGAGGGGGGGAGTAAGTTGAGATAAACCTTGGAGCCGCTTTTTCCATTCTGGATTATCCTTTGTTAACTCCTGATGCCCGCCTGGAGAATGTTGTCTATTTATCCCACCCTCACTGTTAGTAGCCAATCGACCCCTTGATTCATAGCTGCTTTCTTATTAGCTCTTGATGACCATGCTATCTCATTTTCGTCATCTTCTCTCGTCCATTGCATTCGGTCATCTTGACGTCGCTCTTCCCTGTTCACTACTTCGGATGTCCTACCTAGGACCATTGAAAGGCTCCCAACATTGGTTTGAGGGGATCTTGATTCCGGAATTTGTCTCTTACCTAGTACCGAGGTCATATTCAACTCCTCTGTGACCGGTAAAGTATCTTCCCTGCCCTCCAAATCCATTTGCGTGCTCGTATATGTTCGTCTAGCATCTGATGACACTCTTTAGAATAGGCGACGCCGACTTCCTCTCTAGGTAGCTCTCCATGAGCGTTGTCTTCTCCCCTTGCCTCCCTCCTCTCCTTGCAATGTGCGTTGGTGTGACCGAAGCATTTACACAAGTTGCAGGAGGGTGGTACCTATTCGTAGTCGATTTCTTGGATACCCCACTCTCCGTTAGGCAGGAGTAGATCGATTTTCCTGGGCAATTCTTCACATGTAGCTATTTCCATGAAAACCCTGGCATAGGATAGCCGTTGTCGCCTTGGCGTGGGGATATCCGTTCTGATAGTGATTCCTACAATAATTGCCATCTTCATAACTGAAGGTATACTCCATAGCTGCGGAGACAACCACGGTAATCGAATCCAAACCGGCACTTTAGTTAATCTATCTTTCTCGAAGCTCGATTCCGGGTGCCAACGTTTCAGAACTACCAACCTGCCATCAAACGTCCATGGTCCCCCTTCCAGTATATGATCCAAATCCTCTGCGAGTGCAAATTTAATAAAATAAAATCCATTCTCTCTAGAGAAGATCTCCATCTCACCTTTTGGTCTCCAAACTCTGTACAAACACACGTAACTGGCCATAAAACGGACGATCACCCATGACATAAAGGACTAGGGTGTTCTTCCAATATTCGACAGTTTCCTGTATATCATCATTGGTGATCTCTACCACCCGTACTCCATTTACGACACTTGGCTCAATATATTGTAAGCCAATCTCTTCCTGCACCGCCGTTGGCTTATATATCTCCGCCCACGAAATTGGCGTCGAGCTTTTCCTTTCATTGGTCTTCATCTGTTGCTAATTTATTCCTTGTGTGGTTGGTGCCGTTGTTGTCCTTTCGGGTTCCATCTCCTTCTCTGCACTAAGGATCGCCTTTCCTATCTCCTTCCATCTTGCCTCCACCATACAAGCAATCTCGATAGGCTTATATCCCCCTCGGGGACGCTGAGCTCACCCTCCCCTTCCGATGCTATCTACCCGCCCCACTTGTTCCCTTACAGTCGGCGGTTTGGGCCTCCGGCGCCTCTCCACCGTCGTCCAACTTCCCGCCGTTTCCTTAGCCTCCCTGTCCGCCTTGGAGCTTTCTCCTGGATCATCTGTCGACTGTCCTTCTGCCGCTTCTAAGGTGCCTGGAGTTCCTCTGCTAGAACCCTAACCCTAACCATAGCGGAGCAGACATCTCTCTCTCTCTCTCTATATATATATATATATATATATATATATATATATTTGAAGCAATGGGTAATTGTTGTGAACTCGCCTCCACTGGGGCTCGAACTCCGACCACTTGGGCCGCATGCATCTCTTAACCACTAGGCTAGAGGTCATTTGCATATATATATATATATATGTATATATATCTCTCTCTCTATATATATATATGCAAATGACCTCTATATATATATATATATATATATATATATATATATATAGAGAGAGAGAGAGAGAGAGAGAGAGAGAGAGAGAGAGAGAGAGAGAGAGGTCATTTGCATATATATATATATATAGAGAGAGAGGTCATTTGCATATATATATATATATATATATATATATATATATATATATATGCAGATATGACCTATATATAATATATATGACCTAATATATATATATATATATATATATATATATATATATATATTAGGTCATATATATTATATATAGGTCATATCTGCATATATATATATATATATATATATATATATATATATATATATATGCAAATGAAATGACCTATATATATATATGCAGATGACCTATATATATATATAGAGGTCATTTCACATATATATATATATATATATATATATATATATATATATATATATATATATATATATATGAAATGACCTCTATATATATATATATATATATATATAGAGGTCATTTCATATATATATATATATATATATATATATATATATATGTGTGTGTGTGTGTGTGTGTATATATATATTATATATATGTGTATATATATATATATATAGGTCATTTGCATATATATATATATATACACACACACACACACACATATATATATATATATATATATATATATATATATATATATATATGCAAATTTGACATAGGTCATTTGCATATATATATATATATATATATATATATAGAGAGAGAGAGAGAGAGAGAGAGAGAGAGAGAGAGAGAGAGAGAGAGAAACTAATTTATGGTTTAGGATGGACTTGCTACATTTGGAATCTTGATCCCCAACCCCAAGTGTGTGCTATGTGATGAGGAGAATAAATCTATGAGACACATGTTCTTTGATTGTAAAGTGCCATGGGCCATATGGTATGAGCAGTGCTGCAGGTCATTGGGGGGTTGTGGTATGGACAGAGATATAGAGGGTATTATCACTGGGATCCGTACGAAGAGAGGTAGGGGCTAGCTGTGGTTCAAGATGGCCAGATTAATACTATATTCTGGCCATCAAGATTTGATTACACGATTAATTTAATGCTGATATGGGCCCGCAACTGTGAGGTTTGCCGACAAACCGATAAAATAAAAATGATAATATCAACTTTGAAATTAAGTTTAGAAGTTTAAGGGAGGATTTGCCTTGGTTTTACAAGAAATGAGGTGTGTCACCGAGATGGAGAAGAGTGAAGGAGAAGTGCTCTCTCTCTCTCTCTCTCTCTCTCCCCTCTATTAGGGTTGCTCTTGGGTTTGATATGGTAAGGGTGTGGTGCTCTCGGGTTCAAGAAGAAAGGAAGGAAGAAAAGAAATGAAGTAAAGTAAGAAAAGAAGAAAGGTTACAAAGGAGAGTTAACTTAGAAAATAAGTAAATAATAAATGATAAGAAAGAAGAAAAAAAAAAGGAGGAGGTGGATGTTGGGCGCCCCCTCCCCGGTTTGCATTGGCTTTGGGCTATCAATCATGTCATCGTAAAATTGATTGGAAGAATTGGCCGCTGGTTCATAGAAATTGATTGGATATTTTGGATGGTTCGAATGTTATCTTATTGAAAAAGAGGTTGATGAGCAAGATGGCAAGATCGGTCCTGAGCTCATGGGGTGCCAATGCGAACTTTCAAAATAGGGCCCCCATACATAATGCAAAAATATTAAAATAAAATAGAATAAAAGTAAATTAAGAAAAAAAAGGATACCACCGAGAATTGAATTGTGAACCTTTAGCATTCAAGTCTAGCATACTAATCACTATGTCACAATAGCTTTATATCAAAGAGGGCTCATAGTATGTACTAGTTCTATTTTAGATACAAGATTATTAATATTTTATGTTTAAACTAATTTTTTTGGGCCCTCATGATCCATGGGCTCTGTGCGGTCGTCCTGGCTGTCATGGGCTAGAGCCGGCCCTGCAAGATGGATACCAGTTTGATATGTTGCAAGCTAGAGACGAGTTAAGATTGTTCCTTGGGAATTGAATAAAGATGAATTTGTACTTGGTGGGGAATTTTGATAACGTTATCAGGATTGAGATCATGTTTGGAAGAATGTGATCGTAGTATGCGTAATATTTGACTCGAAATTTGTTAGCGATTTGAATTTTGTTGGTCGTTCTCTTGGACCGAGGAATTTCGAAAGATGAAACGTGGATCGATTCAATGGTCACTTTGAAGATAGTTAATTGCTTGGCGAGAATTAAGTATTGATGTATGATTGGATTTGGACCATGATGCAATCAAGTTTGGAAGATTGGTTGGGATTAGAACTATATGTTTGAGAATTATTGAGATTGATTGAGGTGCATAGCTTGTTTCAAATTGAGATATTGATTGGTTTTGGGCTATGTTCTATGGATTCAGAATAGATTGAGGTATATTACTTTGGTTGGTTTGTCCTAGTTCTAGTTTGTCCCTTGGTGCGGTGAGTGCTAGCTGTCCAATGAGCTGAGCAGTGCAGTTCTGTACGAGGCGTAGCGTTGATGGAAGCCGAGGATTGATGGTGAAGTAAGGATATAGTTGGATTGAGTCGATAGATGAGATTTTTGTGGATTTTATTTCTTTCAATTTTTTATTTTTTTTTTATTTTTTTTGAAAATATTTATATATTCATCCAGCATGAAAAAATATATATATTTTTCAAAAATTTAATTACCAAAAATTTAATTTTTGAATATATATAATTTTCTTAGGATTCAAACTTTTTGACTAGATATATTGTTATTGCCGGGGCACAATTTTCGATGGAAAACTGAGAAAATGAAATAATTGTAAAAACAACGTATCAACGCAACAATTCAAAGAAGGTGCACAACAGAGATCCTAGGAGGATTCTGGATTATGATAATCTAAAAAGATTTCGTAACAGTAGCAAACGACAGTAGCACTTCCAAACAGAAGGTACGAATCGAAATGCTAACAACAACAGCGATAACAGGCGAAAGATGGAAGATAGCCTGCTGGGGTGAATGATCATCGTTGCTCAAAGCTTAATTCGCCCCACACGAATAGCTTCCAGGAACCAGCAAGTTCGACGGAGAACTCTGGAACACTATGCTCTTCTGACTCCTTGGAAGGCATACGGACTCCTGCACTAAGTGGTGCTGATGCACTGCTTCTCTTCACTCTCAAACTCTGTGGAAACACGTAAGGAATGGTGCTAAAAAATAATTTTGCCTTACGTGAATTCTAAAACTTGTTTTTAGAGAGCAGAGAAGCTTATATAGCCTTGTTCTGTAACCGCCCAGTTAGCAACATGTTCGGGATGTGGGAAGAAACCATCCCAAACATGTTGTAACTGCTCAATCGTGCACAGACACGATCTGAGCCAAAGGGCGCACAGCACGCGCCATCTGCGCCACTTGCACAACACGTGCACAACCGTTCCAGCGCACGCCATCTGCGCCACTTGCGCAACGCGTGCACAGCCGCTCCACCGCGCACTAGCACACTGCGCACACTGTGCGCACCCTGCACAACACGCGCAACTTGTGCCACTAGCCAGCGCCTACTGGCGCGCCACTGGGCCGTGCAACTGGGCGCGCCAATTGGCAGCGCAAGTGGCTCGCACAACGAGCGCAACTTAAGCGCACTATGCGCCTAGCGACGATGCTGACGTGCTAAGTGTGCCAACAAAATGCCACATTACGTCTCATGAGCCCATGAGTCCGAGTCCGTGTCCGAGTCCGAGTCCGAGTCGCTAAGCCCCTACGGGGCTTTTAGCTCCAATGGAAATAAATTTCCCAAGAGCAAAAAAACATGAATGCTTCATTGTTGATTTAGCCTTTTTTCTATTAGAAAAATACCCCCACATGGCACACCCATGTGCACCTCCACACCACATGTGCATCTCTAAACAAGCATAGCTTATTATATAGAGAGACACTTCCTTTGGCCTAGCCGATGTGGGATTAAAGTTTCCAATGCAAAAGGCCAAAACCCAATAATCCTCCATATATCTTTATATATGGGTATAAGTATTCCCCATAGTAACTGTCCATCATGCATTAGGAGAGATGTCGCTGACGACTTGAATCTTTCCGCATGGGTCAAATAACATACTATAATACAAGAATGGACTAAGTCTTGAATTATGCACCATAGCTGAAATTTTTTCCACTCACATAATGCAGTTACATGTGCTTCTGGCTACACATTAAAGGCTGTGTGTCAGCCTAGTTTTAGTGTATAATTTTGGACGTCTACAAGTTTACCCTCAAGAGACGGCATGATATCTCTTTGTCCATACACTATAGGTAAGTTTTTTTTATTAAAGAGATATGGCATGAAGCGCTTTGCGCTTCCCTTGCGGTGCTACGCCGCTATGACATGGCCTAAAGCCGAGGCCTTATCCCGTATCAGGAATCTCATCGTAGTGTCATACTACTGTAGCATGAGGTTACCGCCTCTTTGTAGTGCCATACTATCCAGCATGAAGTCTTAGGCTCCCTTGCGGTGTTACGCTGCAACGACATGGCTTGCAAGGCCGAGGCTTTACCCCTATCCGGGTACCTCATCGTGGTGTCGTGCCACTGTAACATGAGGAACTCCTCCCCCTTGTAGTGCTGACTACACCCTCTTTAATTTCAACATACAGCATTAGGCTACCTGCCTATTTGCGGTGCTACGTCGCTGTGACTTGGCTCGCATAGCCGAGACATTACCCCTTTCGGGAACCTCATAGTGGAGTCACCCCACTGTAGCATGGAGTTTCACTCCTTGTAGTGCTGCGCTACCGTGCTTCCTGTAAAGCACACCAGGCATTCACTCTGCCTGAGAACTTATTAAGGCGTTTAAGCCAACCTTCCCACAGGATCCGTTTTCCGCAGAAAACAACAGTAGACAACAGTGGTTGTAGGTTCGTAACCTCTCCATGTCCAATAGGACATGTACCTACCGTTCCTGATATTCTTCCAATTAATGATCCTCCCTTAAACCAAAAGCTAGATGCCTAGTATATTTCTCTTTGAACTAATAGCATAAAACTTTATGGTAGGATTACAATAATACAATATCAGAATGCCTTCAAGCCTATTTTATTTGCTGTGTCATCGACCAGCTGGCGCTTGAGGTCCTTGGTGAACGGATCTGCCAGGTTTTTCTGACTCCAAATATTAATCACTGCAATAACACCTCTCTTGATGAGATCGTGTACTGTCCTGTGCTTCAACCGCACAGTCCTTTTCTTCCCGTTGAAGAGGTCATTTGATGCCACCGTCGTAGTCGCCTGGTTGTCGTAATATATCGGTATTGTCGGTATTTGCGCCCCAACCACTGGAAGATCATACATGAGCTCCTGAAGCCATTCTGCTTCCTCCGCTGTGGTATCAAGTGCAAAGAACTCAGATTCCATGGATGACCGCGAGAGCATAGTCTGCTTTTTCGATTTCTACGATATAGCAGCTCCACCCATTGTGAAAATATATCCACCTGTGGACCTCTCGCTCTCCACTTTTGAGCACCAGCTGGCATCACTGAAGCCTTCCACTACCTGCGGATCTTCGCTATAGTGCAGTGTATATGTCTGAGTCTTCTTGAGATATCTCATAACCTGTTTCACAGCTTTCCAGTACTCAATGCCTGGGTTGCTCGTGAAATGACTCAGCATTTCCACGACAAAAGCTATGTCAGGCCTTGTGGCAGTAGTAGTATACATCAAACTCCCGATTACGCTTGCATACTCCAGCTGCCTGACGCTTTTCCCTCAATTAGGCTTCAGCTTCAGATCACACCTGTACGGCGTATCGATTCCTGGAAGATCCTGATACCTGTAACGAGTGATCATCTTCTCAACATAATGAGACTGTGACAGCGCTAGTCCAGTGTCTATTCGGATGATCTTGATCCCTAAGATCACATCAGCTTACCCCAAGTCCTTCATACTGAACTTGCTCGAGATGAACTTCTTTGTCTCCGTGACACAGTCCATATTCGTACCTAGGATCAGCATGTCGTCCACGTACAGACAAACGATCACACCTCTTCCATCAGCGAACTTCGTGTAAACACACTTGTCCGTCTCGCTGACCAAGTAGCCATTTAACCTTATAACCTTGTCAAATTTCTAATGCCACATCTTGGGAGCCTGTTTAAGACCGTACAAGGATTTCACCAACTTGCAGACTTTGTCTTCAAGACCCTTGACGAAAAATCCCTCTGGCTGTTGCATGTAAATCTCTTCGGTCATCTCGCCATTTAGGAAAGCCGTTTTCACATCCATTTGATGTATCACCATCTTATGTATTGCTGCGAGAGCAATCAACATCCTGATGGTGGTCATCCGGACTACTGGAGCATACGTGTTAAAGTAGTCGATCCCCTGCTTTCATCTTCTTCTTGAAAATTCATTTGCATCCGATGGGCTTCGCTCCTTCATGAAGATCAACCCACACCTAAGTGTTATTTGAGGTGATGGAATCAATTTCATTGTCAATCGCCTCCTTCCAGAAAACTGCGTCTCTGGTCTTCATCGCCTCATCATAGGTAAGCGGATCTGCATCCACATGATAGGTGACAAAGTCACTTCCGAAGTCCTTCGGCCTCCTCACACGCTTCGCTGACGGCTCAGCGAGTTCTGGTTCAACCGTTGTTTCAACAATAACATCTTCTTGGACTACTTCTTCATTAAAAACTTCAGTTTCTTGCGCACCCTCATTGTTCTTCGGAATATCCGCAAGAATAATATTCTTGTGCCTTACAAATTTGTCTTCAAAATATTCTGCGTCGCGAGATTCAATGCTATGATTTGACTTAATATCAAGAAATCTCCGAGCATCACTCTTCTCGGCATACCCCAAGAAGATCGTCTTTGTAGTCCTTGTCCCAAGCTTATGAATCTTCAGATCTGGAAGGTTGACATATGCCAGACACCCCCACACTCGAATGACATTCAAGTTAGGTCTGACCTTGAACCAGAGTTCATGAGGAGTAATGTCTGAATTTGCATGAGGCACTTTATTTAGAATAAAAGTGGCCGTCAATGCAGCTTCTCCCCAGTAGCATTTTGGAAGACCCGCAGTCAACAACATTGAGTTAATCATTTCTGTTAACGTTCTGTTCTTCCTCTCTGCTACTTCCGTTTGATTGAGGAGAGTATGGAGCCGTAGTCTCATTGACAATTCTATGTTCTTTGCAGAACGATGCGAATTCATGAGACCTGTACTCTCCACCTCGATCACTTCTTATTCTCTTGAGTTGTTGTCCAGTCTGCCGCTCAACTTCGGCCCCGAACTCCTTGAACTTTTCGAATGCTTCGTCTTCTACCTTCAGCAAGTAGACGAACGTATACTTTATGAAGTCATCGATGAAGGTTATGAAATACTTCATCTCGACCTTTGTAGAAAATTGTTTGAAATCACAGATATCACAGATATCGAAGTGTACCAACTCCAGAAGATCTGTACTTCGATAAACCCGAGAAAAGGGTTTCCTTGTGATCTTCGTTTGAGCACAAACTTCACATTTCTCTACCTTACCCCCACACTTGGAGATAAGTCCTAGACTAGACATTTTGTTTATTCGTTTACAATGAACATGTCCTAGCCTATTATGCCACAACTCAAGAGTATAAGCAGAATGAGTGATTGCATTAATTACATTGGACTGATTTACAAGCTGAATTTTGAACATTCCTTCGATATAAAAAGCTTTCCCGAAATATGTTTCCTTAATAGACATCACCATCTGGCCAACATTGATGTCTATCCTGAGGCCTGCATTGCAGAGTAGGTCTCCCGAGATCAGGTTCTTTACGATAGCAGGTACATGCTTCACACCTTGAAGTGTCAGAGACTTTCCCGAAGTCAGCTTCAAAACCATCGTCCCGATCCCGAGCACTTCAGCTTGTGCCTGGTTTGCCACCATAACCACTTCAAAAGTTGGTGTATAGGTGGTAAACAACTCCTTGCTAGAGCAGACATGGCAGGTGGCTCCAGTGTCTATCCACCAGTCAGAGTCAGCCCCCACCGCATCGACCTGCGCAATCATAGCAACAACATCAGTGATCATAGATACCTTGCTAGGCTCACCTTGCTCTGATTGCTTGGTCTTTGCTTTGTATTCACTTTTAAAGTGACCCTTCTTGCCACACTTGAAACAAGACATCTGAGACTTAGCCTTCTTTTGCTTGAAGAAAGTACCCTTCACATTCAGATTGTTAGGGTCCTTCTTCTTGTTATGGGAAGCCGTATGCTTTTCCCTAGGTTCTCTGGTATGAACCAGATTGGCGTTAACCAATTGCTTAGACAGTGCATCCACCTTCAGTTGAGCCCTCATCTGGTCCTCAACGTAGACTTCCTGCAGGAGATCGTCGAGACTGACCTCCAACTTCTTCCTATGCATGTTTGCATAGAACTTGCTCCACCCAGCAGGGAGCTTCGAAACGATCCCTCAAACAACAAACTTGTCGGGGAGAGGCATCGCGTCCTCAAAGAACTCCAATTTCGATGGAACTTGCTCCAATTTCTGTCGCAGTTTCAGGAACTCCTTCACCTGCGACAGCATTGGCTTCTCGTCCTCAAAGAACCACTTGTGATATTTCTCAACAAGAAATATCTTGCTACGGTTCTTATCATCCTTGTATAGTTTCTCCAGATACTCCCAAATCTCTCTGGCAACAGTCTTCTTTGAATAAGATTCAGTAAGAGAATCTTCCATAGTATTTAGGATCATAAGCCTACAAATGCTATTATTCCTTCTCCACTTGGCCTGGTTCTTAGTAGCCGCAGAGATTGCGGCTGCAGATCCAGTTTCTGGAATAGTAGGTTCCTCCTCAAACAGCACGTGATCACATCAGAGAACTGAATATTGAGGAAAACCTTTCTTTTCCAGATTTGATAGTGCTCACCATCAAATTGTTCCAACTTATAGAAGTTAGGATTGACTAGCGAAGCACGAAAGTTTTCTATTGTAGCAATTAAGCTTTGAGATTGTTATTGCCGGGGGCACAATTTTCGATGGAAAACTGAAAAAATGAAACAATTATAAAAATAACGTATCAACGCAACACTTCAAAGAAGGTGCACAATAGAGATCCTAGGAGGATTCTGGATTACGATAATCTAAAAAGATTTCATAACAATAGCAAACGACAGTAGCACTTCTAAACAGAAGGTACGAATCGAAATGCTAACAGCAGCAACGATGACAGGCGAAAGATGGAAGATGGCCTGCTGGGGTGAATGATTACCGTTGCACAAAGCTTAATTCGCCCTACACGAATAGCTTCCAGGAACCAGCAAGTTCGACAGAGAACTCTGGAACACTCTGCTCTTCTGACTCCTCGGAATGCGTATGGACTCCTGCACTAAGTGGTGTTGATGCACTGCTTCTCTTCACTCTCAAACTCTGTGGAAACACGTAAGGAATGGTGCTAAAAAATAATTCTGCCTTACGTGAATTCTAAAACTTGTTTTAGAGAGAGAGAGAGAGAGAGAGAGAGAGAGAGAGCAGAGAAGCTTATATAGCCTCGCTCTGTAACCGCCCAGTTAGCAACATGTTCGGAATGTGGGAAGAAACCGTCCCGAACATGCTGTAACTGCTTAATCGTGCATAGACACGATTTAAGCCAAAGGACGCACAGTGCGCACCATCTGCGCCACTTGCGCAACGCGCGCACTAGCGCACTGCGCACACTGTGCGCACCCTGCGCCACTAGCGCACACTGTGCCACTTGCGCACCCCGCGCAACCTGCGTGCCAACAGGCAGCGCCTACTGGCGCGCCACTGGGCAATTGGGCGCGCCATCTGTGCCACTTGCGCAACGCGCGCACTAGCGCATACTGCACACACCCTGCGCCACTAGTGCATACTGTGCCACTTGCGCACCCCGCGCAACCTGCACGCCAACAAGCAGCGCCTACTGGCGCGCTACTGGACAACTAGCGCCACTTGGCAGCGCACTTGGGTGCTAAGTGCAAAGTGCGCCAACAAAATGCCATATTACGCCTCATGAGCCCATGAGTCTGAGTCTGAGTCTGAGTCCGTGTCCGAGTCCGAGTCGCTAAGCCCCTACGGGACTTAGCTCTAATGGAAATAAATTTTCCGAGAGCAAAAATCATGAATGCTTCATTGTTGATTTAGCATTTTTTCCATTAGAAAAATACCCCCACATGGCACACCCATGTGCATCTCTAAATAAGCATGGCTTATTATATAGAGATACACTTCCTTTGGCCTAGTCGATGTCGGACTAAAGTTTCCAATGCAAAAGGCCAAAACCCAACATATATAATTTAATTATCGAATTCTCTCTTAAAAACAATTCAAAATTTTTTTAGCACTTATGGATGCATCACATATGAATAACCAAACCATCTGTCTAGTAAACCATAAGCATTATTAAAGCATCATTAGTAGTTGAGACTCTCAAATGCAATTTGGGGTCCAAAAATTAAAAAAGAGAGGTAAATATAGAATGAGTTGGATTTGTATGAAAATAGTAGGAAATGATAAAGTGAGTTCCGGTCCCAAAGATTTTGTGGTCAAAAATTGATGTGAAAATATAAGAATATAAAGTCTAGAATATAGAAAGTTAGTCTAAATTGGAACTTACTATTCTACAAAATTAGTTCCTACAATCTAGAATCTAGAAAATGGAAGCTCCAACCCTTAGCACCTATGGCTAGGATAAGATCGAAATTGTAAAAATTGAAACTAGGTATAGAACTTACTATTCTATAAAATGAGCTCCTATATGATCCTTAATAGCGATGTTACTATGTTAAGACCTTGGTGTAAGCGTATGATTCGCATCCACACTACAAACAACAAGAATATTAGCCATACCATGAGATCCAAATTTCCTCTCTTTTTAGAACACATATGATATGCCTATCTACGTAGACTACTTTACACACTTTTTTTGGGGTTCTTTGCGGCCTCTTCTCAAGCATGCTTCACAGTAGGGGTGTGCATAAACCGACTAAACCGACCAAGTTGATCCGAACCAAACCAAAACGCTCGGTTTTTAATCGAACCGAAGGTGTGGTTGATTTGGTTCGGTTGGAAGTTTTAAAAAAACCGACCGGTTCGGTTCGACTAACGGTTTGGCAATTCAAAAACCCGATTAAAACCGAACCGAACCAACTCCTACAAGTAACAGTATTATTTTAGGGTTTTAACTCTTGAGCATTTAGGTTTAGGCGGTCCGTCCATATTCTACCAAAACTGAAAAAAGAGGCGCCTGCTCATATTCCTACTCATCTCTCTCTCTCTCTCTCTCTCTCTCTCTCTCTCTCTCTCCATTTTTCTCTCCGATTGAGAAGCCTCCTCCCTTTCCATATTCAAGTATCCGTCGGCTAGTCTCCTCAGTCCTCACCTCACCCTCGAGACTCTTCACTCCATCCTCCCCCGAATCGATACTCTCTAATCTCCATCCAGTCGACTACAAAGTCCAAACTTTGAACTGGTAACTGGTATGTACTAAATAATAAGTATAGAATCTATAGATACTAGAATCGATACTCTCCAATCTTCATGAATTTTCTTGTTTGGGTATTTTTAACAAGGCTGCAAACTATTGGATTTTGATGAGCAGTGCTTTTACAATTAAAGGAAACCATAATTGGAAACTTATTGAGCACTTGTGTCTTGTAATATCAATATGTACGAATGAAACACTAGAGTACAGAGTCTACATACTATTTGCTTGTAAGTTGTAACCTTTAATGCTTAATCAAAATTTTCTTTAATCTACATACTATTTGCTTGTAATCTTTACTAATATTAGATATTTTAATGTAGCAAACATTGTTCATAGTGGATACATAGTATCCACTATCCAGTACTCTAGTCTTTACTCTTTAGTCTACAGACTATTTACTCTTTAGTATCCAAAACTCTAGTCTAGATACTATTTGCTTGTAATCTTTACTAGTATCACATATCTTTACTAAATCAGATTTTATATATGTTTGTGTTTGGAATGTGGCTCTGAGTTCGCTACATATTTTTTGTAGCAATATGCAATGTTCAGTACATACTAAGAATAAAGATCGTATGTGATTCTTTGTAGTGTGCAACTGTGCATTATATTCGTGTCTACATATTTTTTTAATGTGATCAAAACCGACCAATCAAGCCGAGCCAAACCGAACCAAGTCGGTCGGTTTCAAAACCGAACCAACTAGTTGGTTGGTTTGGTTTGGCTTTGATTATTTTCAAACCGATTAACTTCGGTTCGATTTCGATTGTGACCAAATAGGTCGACCACCGACCGATGCACACCCTACTTCACATCACCAATTTAAAAAAAAAAGAAAGAGATTTTTTGACTTGCCCCCCACTTTGTTTGTCCGAATTAAGGGTGCATCCCACTGTTTTGCATTAATGTACATTAGCCCCCACATTTGACGGATTCCTCGAAGCATTTTTTCGACCTTCTTTCGCCACGTTGAGTAACCTTTTGCTTCGTCAAATCGTCGATTGACAAGTCGAATTGAGGAAATCGTCACGCTAGTTCCCGTTGGTCCCGCCATTGTGTTTCCTCCCGCTATTGCGTTTTCGACACTAGTGTTTATAGCACTGCTAGTCATCCTGTAGTTCCTGATTCGACTGTTGATTTGTTCTGTCCAACTTAATTATCAAATCAACTCTGCCAATGCGCTAGAAACGTGGCCAGAACCGACACGCGCATAGGAAGCAGAGATGAATGTAGATCATACAAGCCAGGACAAAGAGATAATCCGGGTTATCCTCTGTTAGATCCTGATGTGAAGATTAAGGAAAGAAACAAAGGTCCATGCAAAACAAACACCTTGTCTGCGCTTTGTTAAATTTCTAAAATTAACATTGGGAGCCAGAGGTTCCAAAAAATAAACCAAATATTTATCCTATGAGAATCCCAAGTCAATTGTTGAGAGCCAGATGTTCCAGCAAACAAACAAAATGTTTACCCTCTGAGAATTCCAATATTTTTTTAGATTAGGGTTTTGGGGGAGTGAGCGGCGGCTGCATAGAAAGAGCTAGGGTTATGGTTTCTATTTGTAGCCATGGAGAAGGATGGGGGGCTTGGGGGGGGGGGGTGTTGCGCCGGGGCAGCAGTCGCAATAGCAGAAGCAATAGGGTTGAGGGGGGGGGGGCTGTGTCACGTCCCGACCCAGGAAATTGCTCATTCTCGCATCAATTTCACCCGAATCGATCGTCCTTGTTGGGGCGTGATGCCGCATGAGTCTGGAGTTATACTCGTGCGAGGCAAGATGACATACATTAGAGTATGCAAAAGAATTATTTTTATTAATTAAGCAGTTGAATACAAAGGCTCTGAATAGCCGAAGTGAACATGCCAATTAGGCTTACAACACTTATGATCTCTGTTGCTCACAAAGGATTTCTTCGTTTCATACATCATGTCTTTTATAGCACATCCAAAGACCTTCGGCCGAAACATCGTCATGTTGTATGCCGAACTCCAATGCGGTCACACGCCTCGAAACGCTAAGTAACTCCATATCTCAACGCGTCCAAGCGAAGCTCTACCACGACGCGCAAACCATTTTCTGAATCTGCCCTTCGGCCGAAACATCGTCATGTTGTCTGCCGAACTCCAATGCGGTCACACGCCTCGAAACGCTAAGTAACTCCATATCTCAACGCGTCCAAGCGAAAGCTCTACCATGACGCGCAAACCATTTTCTGAATCTGCATGCAATCTAGTGGAGAATCAGTATTAATCCTCTCGCGTACTGATGAGACACACTCGCCTAAACCAAGACTAAGTAATTTAGTGAAACATGTATCTTATTATGTGGTCTTTCTATTATTGCCTTAGATCAGTTCCATGGCAAGATTCAAACAGTGTTGCAGAAATCGGACCAGACGGCCGACTAGTCGGGGACTAGTCGGCAGTCGGCCGTTGCTGACTCGATTCGGCACCTAGGCGGCTGGTCTAGTCGGCTGGCCTCAAAGTCGGATAAGTCGGCCGACTAGGGGGTAGTCGGCCGACTAATCGGCCCCTAGTCGGTCGACTAGGGCTCGTTTAAAAAACCCCCCGGATAAATTGGAGGAAAGCCTAACCAAAAAAAACTTCCACAAAATGTAATCCATCGACATAAGGAGGAGAAAGAAGAGGAGGAGAAGAAGGAGAAAGAAAGAAAAAAGCAAAAAAAAAAAAAAAAATAACCTGAGAGCCACCGCCAACGCCGAGCCGTCGGCAGCCTCCCGTCGCAGGTATTTTGCTCTCGAGTCCTCCTCTTTCTTTCTTTCTTTCTCTTTTGCTGTAGCTAGCAGCTGCTGCCGCTGCTTTATTTTATTTCCTGTTGCTGCCGCTGCTTTATTTTATTTCCTGCTGCTGCCGCTGCTTTATTTCCACTGCTGCTGCTTTATTTTCTGCTGCTGTTGCTGCTTTTTTTACTGCTGTTGCTGCTTTTTTTTTTAACTGTTGTTGTTGCTTTTTTTTTTACTGTTGCTGCTACTGCATTTCAATAACTGAGCATGTTGTTAATAATTTAATATATATAACACTGCTATTGTATTTCAATTAAAAAAAGGAAACAACATGTTACTTCTCTCTCTCTCTCTATATTTTTTACTTATATATATATATATATATATATATATATATATATATATAATCCGACTAGTCCCCGATTAATATGATTAATCCCTAGTCCCAGCGAACCGACTAGCGGTCGACTAGTGATTTTTATAACCTTGGATTCAAAGCAGTAAAGCATGTTATAGATAACAACTGAATCATAAATGTGTCCAGTACCGTGTCCCTGCAACAGACACTGTTAGCCATATAATGTACATAAATATGGTGATTGTGCACATCTCCGTCTCCAATCGCCAAGCCTGCAAACCGATAACAATTCACATAACCAACCAACTACTTTAACATATTCATAAGGATGGCAGGATTTGTGTCTGCATCTGTCACGCCCCAGAACCAGAACACTGGAGAGCGGGGGCAGACATAGCCAGCTACGTATAATGAAATGGAATCCACTCCACTATACGGTCACGGCTGTCTAGATATATGAGGGTTTATCTACAAGCCATCAGTCTCTTATGGTCAAAGACAAGTCTAATTGTCTCAATCTCAAGCAAGCAAGTAAAGTTACAAGATGTAAGATCACCAAATATACAATAGTGAGGCGTCCCAAACATTACATATTCAGCTGATCATGAAGCTAGTCGTTACAAAATGTGAGGACTAGCAAGAGTTTAGTCATACATGATCAACCCTAGGTTGCCAATCATGTTACAGCCCGTAGGCAGACAGTACGTAAAAATGTACACGAGCTAACACTTGCTCGGCGGCTAAACGTTTCAAAAGAATAATTTTACAATAGAGTGGGAGAGCCAAAATAAAATTCACTCATTGCCAGGGTTTCGTCTAGTGGTTACCATCTGGCTGGAAAGTCGGTAGATCCTCGGGAGCTGCTCCGGTATCTGGCCATACAAAACCAGCTGGGTCAGACCCCAGAAATAGTAAGTGCCACAAATGATGCTTCACTTAGGAACTAAAACCAGCAATTAGCACAAGAATATAATTACATAATAAAAGATAGTATTTAAGTAAAAGCATGACAGGTGATATACGATGAGATAACCATGAGACTATTCAGATAACCAGGTTACAATCCGTAAACCAAACAAGGACCGGAGTTGTAACCCTTCGTCTGAACAGAACTTGGCTTCTCCCACCATTTATCGGCAAGGTAAAATATAAGAAATCGGGTCAAGTAACAATCTTGTATAGGATCAAGACAAGACTAGACTGATTATACCTCATCCAACAACCACGGCCAAGCAATAAGTACGGCTTGATACTTTAACTAACTAGGGTTATCACAGGCCTAGTTACTAACAAGATGCAGTGAGATTATACCACAGCCACAAGTCCTGCAGACCATCCAGGTTATCCAGGTCAAATATTAGTACAATAAGGGTGCAAAACATGACAGTGTGCTGAAAATGTGTCCTACTCGACGGCAGGCTACAGATCCCAAGTGGGGCGTCCAGATAACGGGATTGTCTGTAGCTGGAAAATCTCTTCATGACTACTGGATTATTCTAGTGGTTAGCCTTAGTCGATTTCAGTGGGTACCACCGACCGTGGTACTCAGGGGTCCCCGTCCTAGACATGATGCAAGACAAGACGGGTTCATTGTACAAGCACAATCGTCCACGATGTCCAAGTTATTCAACCTTATCATGTCAAGCTAGCCGTCGCAATAGCCTTCGGAATATATATATCATGTCATATTCACTGTCAGAAGTGCGCCACGTCGGGCCACTATCATGTCATTTGTCAAAAGTGCACCACAACGGGTCACCATCAAGTCATGTCATTGTCAAAAGTGCACCACAACGGGTCACCATCGTGTCAGAGAACAATTAATGTGGCACAAGCATACAAGTGGTAATTAAATATTAGCAGGAGCAAGGGCCGTGGGGAACTCATGCGGCTCAGGAAAAATTTATTACATGCGGCCAGCAAGTCTCTATCAATCATTATTCTAACAATTCGTGCTTAGGGAAGCAATTTAGAACCACACATTATTTACTCATAATAATATAATTGTAAAACAAATAAGATAAAAGATAGTGGGACCCGAAATTAATGCAAGTATGCCATGTGGCTAGAAATTAAATATTGCTAATGGTCATGCGGCCAAGAATATTAAACATGCAAGCACATGCAAAATCTGCATGCGGCTGAGCAAATGGCCAGTGGCCTATGCGGCTAGGAATGGCATTGGCCATATGCGGCTAAAATATTAAACATGCAAGCTGATGCTTGCAAAAGCAAGCATTAATTATATATGCATGCGGCCAAGATATTAATATAAAAGCATGTTGAAAAAAAAGCCATTGGCCTTATGCGGCCAATAATTCACTTGACCATGCGGCCGAAAATATACTTGGCCATGCGGCCAGAATTGGTTATTCCCATGCGGCCACAAGTGTTGGAGCAAATACATATGCGGCCCAGTTGTTGCAAATGGACATTAACATTGTTAATGTCTCTTTTGCGTGCAAAAGCAAAGCCATGCAACTATAATATATAAAAATGCAACCACTTTATACATAAACATGTAAGCCTATATGCTGATGCATGCATTGCATGCAAATCATTTACTAATGCACGCCTGTTAATTACTAATGCATGCAATGCATTCTTTAATGGCTAATGCATGCAAGCCTATATTAAATACGTGCAAGGCTAGTAAATTATTTCTAATGCATGCAAATAATATTTGCTGACACAAGCAATTGCATGCGGCCCATGTTCCCAGCAAGCCATATGCGGCTAGCAACTGTTGCAAATAAATTCTTGTGCATGCAATTAATTCGGCCAACCATAATTGTTAAGGCCATGCGGCTCAAGCAATTAATTGGGCCATGCGAGCTAATTTCTTATGCGACCAAGGCAATTCAATCTGCCATATGCGGCCAGCAACTGTTGCTAAGGCCAAGTAATTATTTAATGCAAATGACAATTATTTAATGCACGCAAATATTTAATGCATGCCTGCAAGCAATTAATGCTTGCAAGGCCATGCGGCCAAGAAAATATTTAATTCAATTAAATGGCCATGCGGCCAGAGGACCGTTCTTCTTCTCCACTTTTCGAGAAGAAGAACACCATGAAGCCATGCTTCCAAGCTCCATAACTCCCTCATCCAGAGTCCAAATCCGAACTTCCATAGGTCAAAATGGGACAGAATAAAATCCTCTACAACATGGAACCATCAACTAGCAGAAATATGCAAGTTTGGTAGATCAAAATTCATGAAAATCGATAATACCACAAAACTAGATCTACAAGAAATTAACCACAGAAATGAAAAGTGCTAAGTACTAAAGTGGGTTAGAAACACATGAGAAAAACAATGGAACAATAAAAATGGGGTTCCTCCATGAAGCAAGATGCACTTGCCTAAGCTCTCCACTCTCTCAGGTTGGTGGAGAAGTAATGGTGGGGAAGAAGAAAGTTAATGTGGAGAGAGAAATGTTTAGTGGGATGTTTAATGAAGAGGATGGTGGTAGGTGGGAGTGGTTTGGTTCTCCAACAAAACCGAACCAAGCCAACAAGCCGAACCGAACCAAGATAAATCCATCAATGAAATGCCAAAATAAATCAAGCAGGGAGACATGCAATACGGGTCAAAATACGTATACGTATTCCAAATTCGTAATACGAGATATGGGCATTACAACTCTACCACCTTAAAAGAATTCCGTCCTCGGAATTAAATCAAGTGGCTAGAGATGCAAGGACAAGCTACACTAAGCAATCAATCAATCAAACATTCAATCATGCAAGCAAGAAATTTGAAGGCATGAGGAAGAGGGAAGATATCCTGCTAGGAACCTCTCTGCCGGTTCTGAATCTGAGCTTGGACCAGGCATACTGCTGGGGTCGCTGCTGCTGGAATACTTGAGTCTGAGGCGGCAATGGCCTCGGAGGTTGGTACTGCTGCTGCACTGGTGCTGGTGCTGGTCCCCTTACCGAGGGACTAGTCTGGGCCGATGAGGAGGAATCGGTTCTATTCGGACAGGATCCTATCTTGTGATCCGGTGCCCCACAAGCCAAGCACAATCCCTGTGCTCTGCGACACTCCGAAACAACGTGTCATGGCTTCCCACAATGAGTGCAGCCCATTGTGGAAGACTGCTTCTGCTTCTGCTGCTGAGGGGACGTGACCGACGTCAATGAGGCCGCCTGCCTCGGAGTTCCAATTGTCAAAGCCCTGACTGCCGGGGCTGGTGTTGACGACTGGGTCATCTGGCCGTGAGATCGCTTTCGACCTCCGGTCCTGTCCACGATCCTGTGGGAGGTATACTCATGCCTCCTAGCTGCTCTCAATACTACATCGAAGGTCTGATGCTCAAACTGCTCCACTGCCAATAAGATCTCGAGATGGAGCCCCTGCTGGAATCGCTGGGATCTATCATACCCGGTTGCCACCAAGGTGGGAGCAAATCGACTGAGTCTGAAAAACTCGGCCGCATATCCGTCGACCGTCCTGCCCATTTGCTTCATATTGGTGAACTTGGTATGTAGGTCGTACCGAGCCACAGCATCGAAGTACTTGGTCTGGAATCTCTCACGAAATACTGCCCAAGCAATAGGTGCCACTAATCCTACGGTCTGTGCCGCCCACCAGCTGAGGGCAAGATCCAGTAACTGCATGCGCACCACGGCCACCTTCTCGTCTTCCGGAGTCCTGGTTGCCTCTAGAATCACTTCTGTATCCTGAAGCCAAGCATCTGCGGCGATCGCATCTTCGCTGCCATCGAAGAATGGAGGGTTCAGGCGCTTGAAACTGTTCGCTGCACTGTTCCCATGACGACCGCCTCTGTTCAGAGCATCTTCCACTGCCTGGTGCAAGGTATCTCCTCTACGATCTTGAGAAGCTAACAAGGTCCTGATGAGACCCACCAAAGTGCCATCATCAGGCTCTGCAGGCTGGACGGGCTGAACTGGTGGCTCGGGATCCCCGGTAGGCATAACTCTGGAAGCCACTCCTGAATGCTGGGCTTGATCCCCAGGTTGCTGTTGGTCCACGGGAGGTGCTCCGCCTTGCTGATCGGCAGGTCCAGGAACAATGCCGCTGAAGAAGACGACATAGGAAACAATAAGGAAGGACCAGGACAGATCAATGATTACAAGCATGTGATCAGGACAAGAATTTCAGGGATTCCAAGAATACGAACAGAGATCAAGTGCGAGTACTGATTGAGACATCTATTCAGTAAACCCTCACATATCTTGATTTACAAGACCTGCGTGGGCCACCACTTAAACCATGTCACGCCCCAGAACCAGAACACTGGAGAGCGGGGGCAAACATAGCCAGCTACATATAATGAAATGAGATCCACTCCACTATACGGTCACGGCTGTCTAGATATATGAGGGTTTATCTACAAGCCATCAGTCTCTTATGGTCAAAGACAAGCCTAATTGTCTCAATCTCAAGCAAGCAAGTAAAGTTACAAGATGTAAGATCACCAAATATACAATAGTGAGGCGTCCCAAACATTACATATTCAACTGATCATGAAGCTAGTCATTACAAAATGTGAGGACTAGCAAGATTTTAGTCATACATGATCAACCCTAGGTTGCCAATCATGTTACAGCTCGTAGGCAGACAGTACGTAAAAATGTACACGAGCTAACACTTGTTCGGCGGCTAAACGCCTCAAAAGAATAATTTTACAATAGAGTGGGAGAGCCAAAATAAATCCACTCGTTGCCAGGATTTCGTCTAGTGGTCACCATCTGGCTGGAAAGTCGGTAGATCCTCGGGAGCTGCTCCGGTATCTGGCCATACAAAACCAGCTGGGTCAGATCCCAGAAAGAGCAAGTGCCACAAATGAGGCTTCACTTAGGAACTAAAACCAGCAATTAGCACAAGAATATAATTACATAATAAAAGACAGTATTTAAGGAAAAGCATGACAGGTGATATACGATGAGATAACCATGGGACTATTCAGATAACCAGGTTACAACTCGTAAACCAAACAAGGACCGGGGTTGTAACCCTTCGTCTGAACAGAACTTGGCTTCTCCTACCATTTATCGGCAAGGTAAAATATAAGAAATCGGGTCAAGTAACAATCTTATACAGGATCAAGACAAGACTAGACTGATTATACCTCATCCAACAACCACGGCCAAGCAATAAGTACGGCTTGATACTTTAACTAACTAGGATTATCACAGGCCTAGTTACTAGCAAGATGCAGTGAGATTATACCACAGCCACAAGCCCTGCAGACCATCCAGGTTATCCAGGTCAAATATTAGTACAATAAGGGTGCAACACATGACAGTGTGCTGGAAATGTGCCATACTCGACGACAGGCTACAGATCCCAAGTGGGGCGTCCAGATAACGGGATTGCCTGTAGCTGGGAAATCTCTTCATGACTACTGGATTATTCTAGTGGTTAGCCTTAGTCGATTTCAGTGGGTACTCTCGACCGTAGTACTCAGGGGTCCCCGTCCTAGACATGATGCAAGACAAGACGGGTTCATTGTACAAGCACAATCGTCCACGGTGTCCAAGTTATTAAATCTTGTCATGTCAAGCTAGCCGTCGCAACAGCCTTCGGGATATATATATCATGTCATATTCACTGTCAGAAGTGCGCCACGTCGGGCCACTATCATGTCATGTCATTTGTCAAAAGTGCACCACAACGGGTCACCATCAAGTCATGTCATTGTCAAAAGTGCACCACAACGGGTCACCATCGTGTCAGGGAACAATTAATGTGGCACAAGCATACAAGTTGTAATTAAATATTAGCAGGAGCAAGGGCCGTGGAGAACTCATGCGGCTCAGGAAAAATTTATTATATGCGGCCAACAAGTCTCTATCAATCATTATTCTAACAATTCGTGCTTAGGGAAGCAATTTAGAACCACACATTATTTACTCATAATAATATAATTGTAAAACAAATAAGACAAAAGATAGTGGGACCCGAAATTAATGCAAGTATGTCATGTGGCTAGAAATTAAATATTGCTAATGGTCATGTGGCCAGGAATATTAAACATGCAAGCACATGCAAAATCTGCATGCGGCTGAGCAAATAGCCAGTGGCCTATGCGGCTAGGAATGGCATTGGCTATATGCGGCCAAAATATTAAACATGCAAGCTGATGCTTGCAAAAGCAAGCATTAATTATATATGCATGCGGCCAAGATATTAATATAAAAGCATGTTGAAAAAAAAGCCATTGGCCATATGCGGCCAATAATTCACTTGACCATGCGGCCGAAAATATACTTGGCCATGCGGCCAGAATTGGTTATTCCCATGCGGCCACAAGTGTTGGAGCAAATACATATGCGGCCCAGTTGTTGCAAATGGACATTAACATTGTTAATGTCTCTTTTGCGTGCAAAAGCAAAGCCATGCAACTATAATATATAAAAATGCAACCACTTTATACATAAACATGTAAGCCTATATGCTGATGCATGCATTGCATGCAAATCATTTACTAATGCACGCCTGTTAATTACTAATGCATGCAATGCATTCTTTAATGACTAATGCATGCAAGCCTATATTAAATACGTGCAAGGCTAGTAAATTATTTCTAATGCATGCAAATAATATTTGCTGACACAAGCAATTGCATGCTTCCCAGCAAGCCATATGCGGCTAGCAACTGTTGCAAATAAATTCTTATGCATGCAAATGCATGCAAATGCATGCAATTAATTCGGCCAACCATAATTGTTAAGGCCATGTGGCTCAAGCAATTAATTGGGCCATGTGAGCTAATTTCTTATGCGACCAAGGCAATTCAATCTGCCATATGCGGCCAACAACTGTTGCTAAGGCCAAGTAATTATTTAATGCTAATGGCAATTATTTAATGCGCGCAAATATTTAATGCATGCCTGCAAGCAATTAATGCTTGCAAGGCCATGCGGCCAAGAAAATATTTAATTCAATTAAATGGCCATGCGGCCAGAGGACTGTTCTTCTTCTCCACTTTTCGAGAAGAAGAACACCATGAAGCCATGCTTCCAAGCTCCATAACTCTCTCATCCAGAGTCCAAATCCGAACTTCCATAGGTCAAAATGGGGCAGAATGAAATCCTCTACAACATGGAACCATCAACTAGCAGAAATATGCAAGTTTGGTAGATCAAAATTCATGAAAATCGATAATACCACAAACTAGATCTACAAGAAATTAACCACATAAATGAAAAGTGCTAAGTACTAAAGTGGGTTAGAAACACATGAGAAAAACAATGGAACAATGAAAATGGGGTTCCTCCATGAAGCAAGATGCACTTGCCTAAGCTCTCCACTCTCTCAGGTTGGTGGAAAAGTAATGTTGGGGAAGAAGAAAGTTAATGTGGAGAGAGAAATATTTGGTGGGATATTTAATGAAGAGGGTGGTGGTAGGTGGGAGTGGTTTGGTTCTCCAACAAAACCGAACCAAGCCAACAAGCCGAACCGAACCAAGATAAATCCATCAATGAAATGCCAAAATAAATCAAGCAGGGAGACATGCAATACGGGTCAAAATACGTACACGTATTCCAAATACGTAATACGAGATATGGGCATTACAACATCCAATTCTAATCTCAGCCCACCGACCCTATCTATATGAAAGGTCATGACATATCGAGCCATAATGGACTGTATCTCAATGTAAGTCGACGATCCCTCCTTGTACGGGTTGCTAGTCATGTATCCGAAGGACCCCGAACTTACTTGTATTGTGGCTTATCACATCAGTAACCGGTCGCAATCTGTCCTAATGAAGTGCACCACAAATACCAATCTCAATCCCTCCTAGGCCGAACGATCCCGGTGTCCCGACGTAAACTCGTTCGAGGGATACCAAAACCCGTGCACAGGTTATCCAAGTCCATTGATCATGAAATATGCGCAAAAGTTAAGAAATCATCACAATCTCAAACACCTTCTCAAGTCCAACTCATAAACCATATCAACTCGCGTCAACATTATTCTATCTCAAGTTCCATCGGCACTATGTCCCAACACATCCATATTGATGCACAATGTCCCGAACGGCGACTCGTAGGTCCCGAACACATCCGTAGCAATAAGCAATATCTACTAACTCAAAGTATTTTCAAGTCATTCGCATAATAGTAGTTCCATGACAATTGTGCCACAATTGCATCCTTCGCGGACGAAGCATACCCTTCAATGTTCCGACAGTTCCGTGCGTTGTGTCACAAATTGTCCACTTCGCTTATGCAATCCATACGCATAGTCTCCGTGCACAGGTGTACGCTCGACATTGTCATTCAATGTTCTAGGCCTAGTGTTCAATATTTTCTGAGTCGTGCACTTGATGCACGTCTCGATATTGCCTTTCAGTATTCTACCATCAATGTCCTATCGCGACCTGTATACTTGATGCACGTCGTCTCAATTGTTCAATGTTAAATATTTTATCTTAGTGTTCGACGCACACTACAATTTTATACTTATTTGAGCCACGTCCGTGGACTCCTCGAGGATATCACACATACAAGGTATATTTTATTAGGCATGAAGGAGTAGGGGAGAAGGGTCTCAACCCGTCCACCTTAAGCCAATCTGCCCATCGCTTCGCTGAGCCGATGCGGCCCGATACCTTAACTTCGTTGCACGCTCATCTCGTCCGAGCTAACCATGCGAGTACTTCGTACTCCTTCGCACTCATCCACCGATTCGGTCTATTGCCTACGCCTCGACTCGTTGCAAGGGACTCCGCACGATATCTGCAAATAAAACCAACTCAATCAATACTTCTTCAAACTGTAATCATACCTTCTCGAATCAAACTCATACCTCATCGCATCAATCGACTCAGCATAATGTACCGTGCGGTACGGGACATTACAGACTGGAGGGCGGGGGACGGAGCGGCCTGGGGGAGAAGGGTTGGGCCTAGTGGGGGAAGCATCTGGGTGGGGGGAGCGGTCTGGGTGGGCTAGTGGAGCGGAATTTTGGGTGGGGGGGGCGCAGGGGCTGCAGCAGCAGGGGGGGGGGAGGGGGCGGGTTGGCAGGGGGAGTGAGGGGGAAGCTTGGGGAGGCGGCATAGGGGAGAGGGAGAGGGGCAGATGGCTGGGAGGAGGGTGGTGGTGGTGATGGTTAGGATTAGGTTTTTTTTCTTTGTGGAGAGAGGGAAATGGATAAATGGGTTATGGCTCTGATACCATGTAAAGTAGAATAATGGGATTATTCATTATTAAAGGGGGAGTTACATATATATAGGAGAGGCTGACCCCTCTCACTATTATTCTACCCAATGTGGGACTAAAGCCCAATACTAATACTTAACAATATGTAAACAAACAATAATATCTATTGTGAGTGAACTATACATCAATATTGAATATTATTCCATTCAAAACTAATGGGACAATGACATAAGGACCTGCTTTTGCAATCTTGAGTTTTTCAACCAACTTGGACTACTTTAAATCAAGTGTTGTCCGACTACTCTGACCAATGATAATAAAATTACTCTAGACCCCTTGAAACATCATAATCTTTTAAAAGAGTTCACACCACTGGGTGGGTCATCCAACACTCTTTGAAGGACTTGCTCACATCCATATTTTTCATCTTGCTCGTCCCTTGCAATATCAGGTGGTTCAGAAAAAGTTCCAACTCCTCACACTTATAGCAAGTAAGAGATCTGTAGTTTTAGCATGTTCAGCACTAGAAGAGCACGAGGATTGAAATGATGGTCGGCGATAAACAACTGGATTATCTTAGGAAGGTAAATTTGCAGGAAGCTTTACAGGCACATTTTTCTTCAATCTGACTAGTGATGTGATGCAATTGGCAGTACAGTTGACATTCTTGTTGCTAGCATGCTATCATGAATCTTATGCTCATGTCTGATGTAGCAGTGGGATGTCATTGCTTGTTTGGACTTGTGTGCGTCAATCATATACACAAGGCTATGAAGTATTGGTGTCTACTCAGCTGATTTATTCCTTATTCAGTTGTTACAACTTACAACCAATCAAACAATTGCTACTAGCCTACTAGTGCTAGAATTAGTGAGCTTAGTGAACTTTTTTTACCAGTTGAAATTTCATGTCCTTCAACCAAAAATAGGTACATGATTTCCACCCTTTCTGGTGTAACTCGGGTTTTTATGAAAGAGTAGGTTCAGAGGCATTCAACAGGTTGCTAAATGCCATCTCTATTACTTTACAGATGCTGGTTCCTGTGTTTTTCCTTATTGGCATTGGCTCTTCGAGCTTCTATATTTCCTGGGAGCTTTTGTGAAGCTATTAAGAATTACTGGTGATTTGGCTCCAATTGCTAGTGGTTTGGCTTTCAAATTCAGGATCTGGCTATTAGGTAATGTATTTTCTAGATGTTGAAACTTAATGAGCTAGTGTTACCAAAAATACTCACCGTTGTACAAACTGCAATTTAAGCACATAATATCAAGTAAGTGTCTTACCACTATGGATTTGAGACATGTTTTTTTAGGGTTAGCTTACTGGAAGAAAATATAGATAACCTTGGGGGATATTTTCAAAGGTAGTGAAACAGTCTGGTAAACTTTGATATTATAGGGGATATAGCCCATACCGGAGCTTAATATAGAACAAGGCCTTATGCAGCCGACCCCAAAATTTGGGGTAAATAATTCTTAGTTCTTGCTTTTATTATGCATTTTGATCTACATACTTTATTATTCTTTACATTGAAGATAAAATACTTGGTTTCAGTTTAAGGTGTCAATATCATGAATTGAGGATGATGCACTTATGTGTCTCATGTTTGTACCATTTGTTGTACCCTTGATTTGGATGCCAATCTAAAAGAGACTGTACCAGGGCCATGAGGCTGCCACTGATACATAGTCTATGGAAGGTCAAGATGTGTGCGGCCTTTCAACCTGCATCCTTTAGGATGCAAGTGCGACAAAGAATCCTCTTACATGTCGATAAATAGTGATCAATATTTTTTTGATGTTCATTGTGTTTGTTTCTTATTAAGTATTAACTCAGATACTAGTTATGACCTCTTCGTCTAGAATCGTTAGTCTAAGGGAACTTGGGGTTTCCCTCATTGGTTGCATAAGCTTAAAATGTATATCCAAAAGGTAGGTCTACCTATCTTCTAACTGGGAGCCTCGATTCTGTGGCATGACCCTCTCATGCTCATAGTTACCTCGGCTAGGAATTTGGCACCAACATAGAGGGTTGATGTCAGGTTGACTTCCGGTTATCAAAACTGTGTCAAATCTTTCATGAAACTTTGTTATGCTCTATAGCTGACCCCTTTACGATGGGAGAAGGCTTGGATAATGTTGACGATATATGTTTATGAGCCTTATTAGTTATTACACATACCACTCATCTCAAGGCTGATTTTGTGCCCACGTGGTACCTTGACTTATTATGCATCAATGAGACTTCAAATTTATGTTTATGTTTGTTAAGTTAGAAAGGTGTAGTATATACTTCTTTGCCATTTATATCCATCACCTCATGTAAATGCAGTCTGAATCTGAAACATCGAAATCCTTCTGTACTTGAGAAGGTTTTTCTTCTGTTTTCCTTTTCGTTTTTGTCACTCTTTTTCTTCAAACTTCCGGTGATGCTCTTTTTGTGACTAGCATTTCCTGATGAAACTTCCTGATGACATTTTATTTCTGTCCAGGTGCTCGAGGGCCGTAAACGTTGTCAAACATGAATTTTACAATCTGCAGAATAAATTCCATACCATGTCTCAGGTAATTGTGTATGGAAGATATCCATATTTTTTATGTTTATCTGAAAAGGGTGGATACATCAATGTAGACTAATTGAATTGGAACGTTCCCTTTAAATTTTATTTTCTTGTGTAAAGATGAATTGTTGAGAAGGAAATGAAAAATAAAAGTTTGTAAGTATGTAAGAATGAAGGTTATTAAACGGTTCTATTATTTACTCTGGAGGTTTGTAAGATTAGCTAAGGTGTCCACTTAGCTCTCTGGTGCACAACAGTAATACCGAAAACCTTTTTCAGTTGTCACTGTCGATGCTAATGAAATTTGACAAGGTTAGCCACATTACTTGTATTTTTACATCCAGAAATTCTTGGATGTGTAGGACACTCCTCCCTGTCAAAGTCTCCATGTTTGTGTTTGAAACAACAGGCCAGCTTTCTTCCCTTCATTTTATTTCTTTGTTGACACCTTTATTTGCTAGAAAAATGTGCATAGATGAGGAGTTTATGTTCTTTTTTTTTAGCAAATACTGTAGTGTCTTCTTTCTTTACTATTTATTCTTCAGAATACATGTTTCAACTCAAACAGATAGACACATGTCAAATATATATAAAGAAATTGATACACGAAGAGCTGTCCTTGTGTAGATTTTGGATGGTTGTTGTATCTTACCCAATTTCACTTTGGATGTGGAACTAATTCATATTCACAAATCGTACTCACTATGCCTGAAGATTGCATCCTTTATCTTTTCAGGCTTAGATCAATGTGGTGTTAGTCACTCTAGTAATGTTTAGCGGACAAGCATAGCTGCAGCTAACATTTTTAGTTCCCGCGCCACCCCCCCCACCCCCCCCCCCCCCCCCCCCCCCCCCCAAGACAGAAAGATTCACCTTGTAGGTCATCGTTGCCCTTCATTTTCCATTTATTCACTTAAATGCTTATATACTTGGTCAATTTACCTATCTGATTCTGTAGGATAGCCATTCGTAAGCAAAGTCTCCCTATAAAAATTAGTGCACATTCATTTAGTTAACATATGGTTATTTTGTTTTGCTTGTTGGCTATTCTCATGGAATCTCTCTGGTGCAGATGGAGAACCGGATTTTAGCATATGAAGGCAGAAAGGTGAACGGAATGTGAGCTTGTCTAGCTTCTTGCTTCGTAAATTGTAGCATGTATGTTGCTGAAATGTCATTGTGGTGTAAGGGGATAATAAATGTGCTGCTGATAGTGTTTCATTTGCTGGATGGTAACAACAAACTCATCAATATATTATTGTATCTATAACTATGTAATTATGTGTTCTTCCTCTCAATCATGACTTCCTGTGTTAGAGCTATGCTGACATTTAACATCGATATGTGAATCATTGCATCTGTACTCTGCACAAAACTTTGGGGAGAGGAAACCGGTCGACTAAACTGGAAACACATCTGCGTGCAAGTGAGAAGCAAGCTGGCCTGTGATAGCTGTATGTTTGCTTCTTTTTCGGTATGGAAGAAAAGCATCAAATGTGCATTGAACTAATTATCCATGTGCTGTGTATCCTTTTTGTGCTCTATGCAAAACAAGTTCCATTATGTCAGTCTTGCTTGCACTGGTCAAGGTGTCATTTCCTCAGCATTATAAACTCTTCTTATTATCCACGGGAAATACTGAGTTTCATAATGAATTAGTTTAGTTGTGGACTGCTTTTGTAGTTCAAAGACACGACAAAATTTTTTTCGGACAATCCTTTATGCAAAGGACTACCAACTGTTTGATTTTCCCCCCTCTAAGCTGTACTTGTTCAGTTTCTCACTATTGAATGTAGGTAGACTAGTTTGAGACTACATTATTGGCCTACTCAAAGGTGCTGCAAGCCTTCCGCGCGAACAGAGCAATTAGCAAAAAGAAAAAAAAAGGGAATAATCAAAGAATTTTATAGTAGATGGGAAACGAAAGGATTAAGTAGGGGTGAACATTATTCGATTTTGGTCCAAGAACCCAATCGAATAAGATATTCGGTTCTGTTTTGAAATTTTAATTTGGTACTGGTTTTAAAAATACTAAAATAACTTGTTTGGTTTCTGTTTTGATTTTAGGTTTTCGTTTTGGTTTCGATTCAAATCCGAAAATCAAATAAGACTCGACGCAATTACGTAAATATTTTCAATTTTATGTAAATTTTACGATAAAAATATGTATACTTTGAAAACAACAATTCGTTTAAAGTCTAATTTTGGTAATTTAACAACTAGTCCAACTTTGAATCTAACTTTAATTACAACCAAAGTATGTATAAAGATTATTTTTTTAATATGATTTACCACAACCTTAAGTTTGGGTCTGCTCCAATAACAATAAAAATAGTCCAACCTAATATACTATATAAAACAAATTGATTATTTGTTCGGTTCATAGGTCAACCGGACAAACCGAATTGATTATTGGTTCGGTAGGTTTGGTTCCGTCGGTCATTTTTAATTTCGGTTTGATTTTGAATTTTTTAGAAATTCAGATTATTATTATATCGATTCCATTGAAACTGAACCAAAAGCTCACCCCTACCATTTTTTTTTTCTTACCCCCTACCATCAATATCAAGAATACTTCATATATGACGTGTATGCTTGAACGCTGGTTGATATCGATGTTAACTGGAGATTCAAAGTCAAGGTGGGTTTTTGCTAAGTGGGGCAGCATATGGTGGAATGATCAGTTGTGCTGATAAACTACAACTATAATCTGACTTTGTGGCAGTGCCGACTAGTTTCGATGATCATTTTTACGTTTTTAAAAATTTAATAAATTATCACAATTTTTTTTAATAAACTAGTACTTTTAGTTACCTTTCCTTTCTTAATTTGGTTTCTATTAATAAAAGAGCACTAATATGAGTGAGCAATTCTACAATTTTTTTCTTATCAAATCTCTTTCCTAATAGCATTAAAGTTCATCACAATTCCTACATTCTAAATTCAAAATGTAGAGCTCATTTTGTATAATAGTAAAGTTCAATTAGAGTTTCATGATGATCTCGTTTCAGCCACATAAGATATAGCTTTGGCTTGAGCATTTTTACATTCAGAATGTAGGACTCATTTTGAATAGTAAGACTCAAATTGAAGCCCCAGTTTCTGGATTTGAGATTTTATATAATTCTTTATTAAATTATTTTTTGACATTTGCCATCAAAGGTTTACTATTTTCACACAGACCCAATACATTCTAAATTAATTTTTTATATTAAAAAAGTTGGACCTCAAGATGTATCTTTCAGCTCTATTTACCACCGTGGATGCTCACATACATTCTTCTCTTTTGATTTTGAATTTAGTGACAGATCTCTAAGGGGCTGTTTGAATACTTGTAACTCCTCGAAAGTGTGTCACTTTCAACATGTTGTAATGCAATGCACTTTCGATTTGTTGTAATACAGTATCGCATTCTAAAACATATTTGTATACGTATGTTTTTGTCTCCCACAAGTGAGAAACGTTCCAAAAAATGTGGACTTTCAAAGTTTGGATGAGACAACATGTTGTAATTCAGACTATTGCCACCGGGTTCTCGGCCGACACTACTGCCACTCCATCACTACCCATTCTCTACTCCATCCCGCACTGGCATCCACCAACGACCTTCGTGTGCCCACTACATGTCCCTCGTGCTCTCTCCGACCTCTCCACGCTGACACTGGTCGCTCGGTGGCTTTCCGCACCCTAGATCGGCTCCTCACCGTCATGCACATACAGATCTCGAGGCCGATGCCTCCCTCCGGTGTTCCCGAGGGACGACCGCGACTGATTCAGTCCTGAGTAGTCTTCCCCGCGCTCAAGTCCTGCCGGAGTCGGTCCTTGTGTTGTTTCACTACTTTTCTTTTTCTTTTTTCTAGTACACACCTGTGCTTAGTTTGCTAGCCAAAAATTAATTCGTAAACCTCTCACTTTCAATTAATTTTGCTTAGAGAAAAAGATGAAGGAAGTGAGACGGGGAAGCAAGGGATGGTGACGTCGTGTGTTGCATGCAAGCTGTTGAGGAGGAGGTGCAGCCAAGACTGCCTCTTCACACCTACTTCCTAGTCGACGGGTCCCACAAGTTCGCCAACATCTACAGGTCTTCGATGCCAGTAATGTCAACAAGCTCCTCCGTGTACGGGTGTATCGTCACGATCTCCTCCCTCCAGCACAAATTTTCTCTCTCATTCTCTACCATTAGCACATACCCATTTTCTTCATTCTCCATCAAATCTATTATCTCATTCTCTCTCTCAAACTCTCTCTCTCTCCCCTACATACACATTCGATTTTAGGACCTCCCACCGACTCCAGGAGCTCTGGCCGACGCCAGGGCCTTCCGCCGACGTCAAGACCTCCCGTCGACGTTGTCACCGACGTTGTCTCCTCTGGGGTGGTGGTGGTTACACGCAATTGCAAGGGCGGTGGTTGTACGTTGTAACAATGGTCGCACGCGATATCAGTGGCGAGATCAGTCCGAGCACTTTTATCCCCTAAGAACTCCTTATTTGACAGTTTCAAAATGAGTTCACAGCTAAATTGGTGGAAAGTGAATTGTGAAGAGGAGTCCCCCGACAGGAACTGCCTTACGTTAATTTATTCACTTTCAACCTCCAAATTCTCCGTAATCAAACGTCGAATCTCATCTCACTTTCAAGGATGACTAGTTTCTGCCAGCCAAACAGGTCCTAAAGGTCAACCACTATGAGATCCATATGGACATATGACCATGCAAATAGAAACAAAATCTATATAAAATAAAATAAAAAATAGCAGACAAGTTTGTCATTAAAGTGGTGGGCTGCATGATTTATTTTGTTTCTTACTAAACCACGATACTAAGTATTTCCAAGGAATTGACATGTGCCGCTAGTGCTCTTTCGGTCAATCTTGCATCCGGCAAAATCTGCATCCGAGAAGCCGTGAAGCTCAAAGGATGAAGATTTCGGATACCAAAGGCCCATGTTAACGGTGCCTTTGAGATATCGAAAAATATGCTTGACAGCACATAAGTGTGATTCCTTTGGATTTGCTTGATATCGTGCACAAAGACATACACTAAACATGATATCAGGACGGCTAGCAGTTAGATAAAGTAAACTACCGATCATACCTCGATACTTACGAATGTCGACGGATGTGTCATCTTCATCATTGTCAAGCTTTGTCGTTGTTGCCATAGGAGTCCTCATTGATTTGGATGAGTCAAGTTCGAAACGCTTGAGGAGATCATTTGTATATTTTGCTTGATTGATGAAGGTCCCTTTGGATCCTTGTTTGATTTGTAAGCCCAAAAAGAATGATAGTTCACCCATTATGCTCATTTCAAATTCTTCCTGCATAACTTTAGCAAATTCTACACAAAGTGTATTGTTAGTAGAACCAAAAATAATGTCATCGACATAAATTTGAACCAATAAAAGAGTGCCATTATGGGATTTGATAAAATGTGTCGTGTCGACTTTCTCTTAGAAAAATTGTGTGAAACAAGAAAAGAGCTAAGGCGCTCATACTAAGCACGGGGAGCTTGTTTGAGGCCATAAAGGGCTTTGTGGAGTTTGAACACGTGATTAGGAAATTGAAAATATTCAAAGCTAGGATGTTGTTTTACATAAACTTTCTCTTTAATAATACCATTTAGAAAAGTACTCTTAACATCCATTTGAAAGAGTTTAAAATCATTAAAGCAAGCAAAAGCACATAACATACGGATGGATTCAAGACGAGCAACTGGAGCATAGGTTTCGTCGTAGTCAATGCCTTCCTCTTGGTTATAGCCTTGAGCAACCAATCGGGCTTTGTTACGAGTCACTAATCCATCTTCATTAAGTTTATTTTGAAACACCCATTTAGTTCCAATAATGGGGTGATTGCTAGGTTTTGGGACAAGTTCCCAAACCTTGTTTCGTTCAAATTGATTTAGCTCTTCTTGCATCGCTATCATCCAAAATTCATCATGAAAATCATCATTAATATTTTTAGGCTCTATTTGAGAGATAAAAGCCACGTTTGCACAAAGATCACGAGTGGAGGATCTAGTGCTTACACTGGAAGAAGGATCCCCAATGATAAGCTCCTTAGGATGATTGGTGACAAATCTCCATTCTTTTGGGAGATCTTTTTGAGGAGGCTCGAGTGGTGGAGACTATTTTGTTGGAGGAGTCACGACTTCATTGTTAGATGAAGAAGGACGATCTCCAATAGAGGAGTTCTCCAACCCAAACGAGATGTCATCAATATCATCGAAAGAGGAGAATGTAGAAGAGTTACGTTATTAAAAGAGACATTGATTGACTCTTCGACAACAAGACTTCTTTTATTAAAAACACGAAAACCTTTACTGTGAGTAGAGTATCCAAGGAATATTCCTTCATAGGCTTTTTCTTCAAACTTGCCTAGGTTATCCTTGGTATTCAAAATAAAACAATTACATCCAAAAACTTTAAAATATTCAATAGAGAGAATTTTGTCAAACCAAAGCTCATAAGGAGTCTTTTTAGAAATATGTCTAATCAAGACCCTATTTATAACATGACATGCCGTGTTAACGGCTTCCGCCCAAAAATATTAGGGAAGCTTATATTGGTTTAACATAACCCGGACCATATCGCCAGGGGTTCTATTCTTTCTCTCCACAACACCATTTTGTTGAGGAGTTCGTGGACAAGCAAAATCATGTCCAAAACCATTCTTTTCACAAAATCTTTTGAAATTGGCATTGTCAAATTCTCCTCCATGATCACTTCTAATCTTGTTAATAGAAAAATCTTTCTCTGTGAAACCCATTTTCTGTGAATTAAATTATTATTAGTATTTCTATTATTATTATTAAAATTTTGAGTGTTAAAATTATTTCAAAAATTAATAACATGGATTTTTGAGTTCAAACCCAGACCCGAGCCTGAGCCCGAACCCAATTCCTTTTTAATCCTGATTTGGTTTCAATAAATAAATAAAAATTAGTTGGGGAGCTGGTCCATGGAGGACCAGCATATTGTTCTCACGAGCACCCCTCTTTTTCAGAGAGAAACTTTCTTTCTCTCTCACCCACACGTACACATCCCACTCCCCCTTCTTCTCCTCTCCACTCTTTCACCTCACATTTCCCCACGTTCAGGAGAAGACCCTTTCTTCTTCTTCTTCTTCTTAAAAGCTAAACTTCTCACAGAGGAACCCCCACTCTCTTGTACTCTCCAACCCTCTTCCCCACAAACCCCTCTCTCTCCCGACCCCCTTTCCGACGCCAGCCCTTCGTGCCGCCCTCACGGCCGCACCCGTGCCCGACTCCCTCGGCGCGCCAACCTCCGGCCCACACCCACCGGCCTCCGACGACCCGACGTCGTGCCCCAGCGGAGCCCGCGCCCTCCGCCGACCGTCCAGCCCCCTTCGCCCCTGGTCGCCGGCCTCCGGCCGACCCCGCCGGATCCCGCAGCCGCGCGCCCCTCCGGTCAGGCCGACTTCCCTGGCCGCGACCCCCGCGCCCTGATCCGCTATTCCGTGGCAGCGTTGCCGCTGTCCGCTGCTGTCCCAGCGCCCCGACGCATCTCGGACTCCGAACCAGCGCTGTTCCGAGTTGCTATTGCTGTCCGGATCTCTATTTTTTTCTATTATTTTCATCTGAGAGCTCTAGCCGAGCAATATGAGATATAACCCCTGTCCCGCCCATTTTCTTTGTAGTCTATGATGAGAATGGTCCCCGGTTCCCCTTGGGAATTCGGTTTTAGCGACGTAGTATTTTTTCAGAACCTTCGGAAAGGTTCTGGTGATTATTTTGGATTTCCGGAATATTTCGGGAATTGGTTTTTGGTATGTTTTGGCTTTCCGGATTTTTCCGGTAGCGTTCTATGAGTTTTTGGGTTAGAATCGGACTTCCGAAATTATTTTGGGTCGTTCCGAATATTTTGTGGATTGGTTGTATTTTTCTGTATATATATTTTGGGGATTCCCTGGTTTGGGATTTGCAGAAAAATTATCGGCGCTATTTCCCAGTTTTTGGGTTGACCAAAAACAGAGGAGATGCTGCCGGATTTTTCCGTAAATTCTAGATTATTTTTGAATTTAAAACGGATTTCGGAATTTTATTTAATATTTGGATTTGGGTGACGACCGTATCGGTCAATGGACCCGGCTAAGTGCAAACGAAACCGGCTTCGCTCGGACGTTGAGGTATTAGCCCAGTTAAGAATTGGACCATATCTGAGACTCTATATTTTATCTTTATTTTTACTATTTAATTCTGATCATATTTTATTCATATTTAAAGTTTAGGACTAACGGCAGTTTTGTCTTATTTCAATTTATGTAAATAAATTGTAATGGGCATAAGCCCAGCTGGCTGTGGTCTGTAACTGTAATTGGTAGCGTAGATTTTAGTCATTTCTGGTTTTGCGAGTTTTTGTATTAAACGAGTAAAATAAATAAAAAGTATTTTCGTATAAAAATAATTAAGATCTTCTCACCTAAAATTGACAAGTTTTTATTTAATTAAAAATTATGTATTTCTCACTAAATAAGAAAATTAACTTTATATTTATAAACTATAAAAATACCAAGTTTTAATAATTAATCTGGTATCGACGAAGTTTTTCGAATTCAAAAGTTTAAAACGATCTTTTTCCCTTGTACTAAATCAACGCACAAATAATCGTGTTTTCGTGTTTTGTTAATTAAAAGAATTAAAATTGGATTAGGACACAAATAGACATTTCAACTAGCGTAGCTAGATTGGTAAACCTGGAATCTGAGTCAATTTCTCGAATGTAGGAATTCGAGGACGATTCTGATTTCCTGTCTCGAAGTCTTCTACTTCTCCAGTTAAATCCTTTGAGGCAAGTATAGTTTGTGTTAGTTTACAGTTATTTAATTAATCGCTTTACTGCAAGTTTAAACCACGATGCAAACACGCAACTCTCTCTGAGAGCACTGTAACTACTGGGGACTGGGAGAATAGTGTAATGAGTATGACCATACTGTAACAAATCCCCTATCCTTTACTGTAACAAACCCAAGCCGGTCATATTTATTGCCTGTTCAAATCACACTGTTTTACTGCTGAAAACTGTTCATATTTAAACTGTTTAGAACTGCATGATTCTATTATTTAATTTAACTATTAAATTAGCATGAATTGTACTTTGCTCCCTCCTGACTGGAGATACATTTTTAGGGGACATTGAGGATGCTAAGCTGTTAATCAGCAGCTACTACGACCCTGTCCTGTACCCAGTAGTGCTGCCAGAGTCCCTATTGGAGGAAGTTGGGACTGAGGCCGATGATCCGGCTGATAGATAGTTTTCTTTCTTTTCTGCATTGTTGTTATTTTCATTTCTGTTATTTCATTTCAGAACATTTCCCATTTGTATTTAAATTTCAAGTTTAATAAAATTTTATTTTCGGATTTGAGTTGTGACAAACATAGTTGTTGTTGTATGGTTACCTGCTAATGGAACAGCTTACTGCCGCCGTCTCAACAACGGTGCAGGCTGGGCATGATCCGGTTCGACCCAATTAGTTGGGATCGGGTCGTGACATTCTCATTTTGAACACGTTTACAAAAAGCAACAAATTTACGAAAAGTATCACTTTTGCAAGCAAGAAAAATAATCCAAGTAAATCTCGAAAAATCATCAACCAAAACAAAAGCATAAAGCTTGCCTCCAAGACTAGCAACTCTCCTAGGACCAAAAAGATCCATATGAATAAGTTGAAGAGGTCTAGAGGTACTTACAGATTGATGGATTTGAAGGATGACTTGGTCAACTTACTTTTCTTGCATTCTTCATGTACCATATCCTTTTTGAAAGGGATACTTGGGAGTCCTCTTACGAGCTTCTTGGTGGCAAGACGAGAAATGGTATCCATGTTGGAGTGTCCAAGCCTCATGTGCCAAAGCCAATTTTTATCGTTCTTAGCAACTAATTGTTGGCACATTTTATTTTGATTATTAACAGCATCTTCATAGTTTAGTCTTCTGTTCTTCAGATTCAAATATTCTCAGAAGATCTACTACATGGAGCTCTTCCATTCAGCACAATCATCTTTCACTTTGAAGACTGAAGCAGTTACCGGCGTTCCCTGCACAAGATGGCGTCTTCCTGCTTAGAGTCTTTGAGTCTGTACTAGTCTAGGTATATCTGTAAACACCTAAGGACGGATGACAATTAAAAAGCACAAGTCAAAAATCAAATACTTACAGAACGGCATACCAGCGGCATGCTTCGGCATACCAGCGGCATGCTTCGGCATACCGGCGGTATACCGTTTCTAGCATCCAGAAAGTTGCTGTGACCAATTGTCGGCATACCGGCGGCATGCTCCGACATACCGGCGGTATACCGATTTTTGTGTCCAGAAAGTTGCTGTGACAAATTGTCGGCATATCGACGGCATGCTCCGGCATACCGACGGTATACCATTTTTAGCAACCCAAAAGTTGCTGTGACAAATTGTCGGCATACCGACGGCATGCTCCGGCATACCGGCGGTATACCGTTTTTAGCAATCCAAAACTTGCTGTGACAAATTGTCGGCATACCGGCGGCATGCTCCGGCATACCGACGGTATACCGGGTTTCAAATATTTGGTTTTTGAATTGCCCTGACTAGCATTAATGGCCGTATTTAATGCTCCCTAACGGTCATTAATATGACCGTTACTATTTGGACGGTATACCGACGGTATGCCGCTGCATACCGACGGCATGCCGGTCTGTCTGTTTCAGAGCATTAAATGCCACAAACTCTTGGTTCTCTTATAAAAGAAAGCTCTCTCTCTCTTGAGCTTCTTCACCAAACTTACCATAAATTTTCCAACAACCAAGAGCTCCACCATTAATACTCTTCCAAGCTTTTAATTGTCATCCTCTCCCAAAGTGCTAGAGTATTAAAGAGTTGTACATTCCGATCTTCACGTGTTAGAAGATCAACAAGTTCTCATTCTCTTTTGTTTGAAGTTGGCGAGCCTTCGTAAGAAAACTCGTGTGTAGAAGTTGGCGAGTCTTCGGATCCAAACTCGTGTTGAAGTTGACGAGTTCTTCGGATCCAAACTCGTGTGTACTATTTGGTTAAATAGTGGATTAAAGCCGGAGAGAGTTCCGGGACTGGACTGCCTCAAAAGAGGATACCAGGATACATCCTTGCATTTGATCTTTCTACTCTTTACTTTCAATTGTCTTTATTGCATCAATTGTTGTAGTTAATTTTTAATTTCCCTATTCACCCCCCCTCTAGGGTTCTACAATTGGTATCAGAGCTTTGTTCTCTTGATTTGGATTTACACCCTTGAGTGATCCATGGCCTCTAACCCTAGTATCAACACGTTTCACAATGAGGGGCACTCCACAAATAGGCCTTCCCTATTTGATGGTACCAACTACAACTACTGGAAGATTAGGATGAGCATTTATCTAAAGTCCATAGATTTCGACTTATGGGATTGCGTGATAAATGGTCTTCCTACTCCTTCCAGAGCTATTGAGGATATTGCTTCTGACACCCTTCGGGACACTCTTTCTGAAAACATTAAGAAGCTTACAAGTCGAGATGCCAAAGCAATAAATGCTCTTTATTGTGCTCTCGACAGTAGTGAATTCAACCGAATCTCTACTTGCAAGACTTCCAATGAGATTTGGAAATTACTTGAAGTCACACACGAAGGAACTTCACAAGTGAAGGAGTCTAAGATTAGTAGACTCACGCAAGAATATGAGTCTTTTAAAATGAAGCATGATGAATCTATTACTTCTATGTTTACTCGATTTGGTGATATTATTAATCCTCTCTCCTCTCTTGGTAAGGAATATCCGGCTCATGAAAAGATCAGAAAAATTCTTAGAGGATTGACGAAAGTGTGGAGTCCTAAAGCTACCGCAATTATTGAGGGGAACGATCTAACTGTCATGAACCTTGAGACCCTCATGGGTAAGCTTATGACTCACGAGCTCGACATGAAGGATCAAGAGGAATCCTCCAAATAAAAGAAGGAAAAGGAGAAGACCAAAGAGAAGGAGAAGACTCTTGCTCTCAAAGCTACAAAGTCTTACTCCAAGGAGAGCTCCGACGACAATGAGTCGGATGATGATGAAGAAATAGCTCTCACAGCTAAGCACTTCAGGAAATTCCTCAAATTCAACAAAGCCAATCGCTCCAGACGGAAAATTGAAGAAGATCCGGCGTGCTATCAATATAGAAGACCCGGACATATCAAGCGGGACTGTCCGATGATAAGAAGAGATTCAAGCAAGTACGAGAAGCCAAGCAGAGGAAGCTCGTCCTCTAGAAAATTTGCCAACACTAGCATTTGGTGTGAGAGTGATGCTAGTGACTCCGACAATGACAAGGAGTGCAAACACAATACAAATGTTTGCCTCATGGCAACTGATGAGGTACTTGATGATCTTTCCTTAAACACTTTTACCTATGATGATTTGGAAAAAGCCATTCTTGAATTACATGAAGAACACAAAGGTGTTCGGAATAAATACAAGAAATCTCTTAAAGAGGTTGAGGCTCTTCAACTTGAAGTAGAGAGGCTCTCAAGCATCATTATTGATGTGAAGAGAAAATCTCCTATTTCTGACACGGATGAAATAGAGTCTTTGCGACTCAAGTTTCAAGAATCTCTTGACACCATCAAGAAAAGGGATGATGAGATTCTATCCATGAGAAGCTCTTATGAATTTGCTATGCACAAATGTCAAGATGCTCATAGAAGAGAATATGACACTTCTATTAAATATAATGATCTTCTTACACGGAGTAAGAATTTAGGTAATAAGAATACCACTCACATGCATGCTCCAAGACACCCCCACACTCATCACAATGCTAGGCATAACCCTTACATGAACACTACACACAACTCATTTTCTAACACAAGAAAAGGACCTTCTGTTAAGAAGAACACCTCACATCATGCATTTTACTATCATCATAACACTCATGGTAGAACTTTTCACACTAGAAACTCACATATGCACAACACTCACACTTCTTCTTCTAAATCTTCTTTGATGTGTAATTATTGTGGTTTGCTCGGACATACTTCTAACTTTTGTTATACAAGGAAACAAGTTGACATGAAAGTTCTTAAATGGGTTCCTAGAACTAACAATCAAGGACCCAAACGATCATGGGTACCAAAACGTTCATCTTCAACTTTTGTTGTAGGTGACGAATCCTTCTCATGCTAGAAGCAAGTGGATTCTCGATAGCGGTTGTTCACGGCACATGACCGGTGATGCTTCACTTTTTACAACGCTATCGATGAAGAAGGAAGGACACGTCTCCTTCGGTAACAATCTTAAAGGTTATATTATTGGAAATGGTAATATCGGTTCTGTTTTCCATAAATAAATTCTCTTTATTTATTGTGTTTCTGGAAAAATTACAACTGTGGGAATCTGATCTAGAAGACGATCACTTTATCCCTTGGACTATGCGAAGAAGAAAAGCTCTCAAAATTTTGACAGTAGATAACTATGTATCTGTACAATGAATGAGAAAAAGAACTCTATTTATAGAGTCAAAAATAAAACTGAAAGGATAACTGTCTTCACAGCCTGTGCTTAGTTGAAAATCACGCAGGATTTAACATACGCAAGGTTGTGAGAAGTTACTGGACGTGGCCTGTAACTGTTGGACACATGGCGATCATGCATGAGTCGTGTGCAAGTTACAGGACACGTAGGCGAGAGATCAGTGGCATGGCTGCCACGTACTCCAATTTGATGAAATCCACGCAGACTTTGTTGAAGACGAAATCCACGCAGACTCGGAGGAGAAAGCTTCAAAATCCACGCAAACTTGGGGCAGGAAGCTTCAGTATCCACGCAGACTCGAGGTAAAAAGCTTCAAAATCCACGCAGACTTGAGGAAGAAAACTTCAGAATCCACGCAAACTTGAGATGAAGATCTCACAATACACGCAGACTTGAGATAAGACTGCCAGCTGTCTCGATTTGGTGTGCCTCCACTGACATAAAATCTCTGACAGTGATTGCTTTGTCAGTCGCATTAAATGACAAGAAGCTCTTTTGGTACGCCAACTTGACGAAGGCTGAGTCTTGCTGAAGAAGATTTCGAAAGTCACGCAATAGTCGGCTGTAATCTCTTGAGTTCTGTGCATACGTGGCATGCGAGGAGACATTCTTCGACTGTCGTGCTGTCAGTCATAATGACTCTCTGACAAATGATGAGCTGTCTCTTCAGCGTGATTTGTAAATATTGTCCTGATCAACTCAGCGTGACTCTTGGACCTTGTTCTGATCAACTCAGCGTGACTTTCATTTTTGAGGCCTACAGGTTCTCCTCCTTATCCTTGTATTAATAATGTATGTCTTGTTACTAATCTCAAGCATAACCTTCTTAGTATTAGCCATCTTACCGATAATGGCTATGATATCAAGTTTGTTAAACTCAAATGCTACATTACCGATAGTTCTAATGGAACTATTGTTTATGAAGGCATTAGAGAAAATAACATTTATGTTCTTTATCTTGTTGAAGGTACTAACAATGACAGATGCCTAGTTGCAAAGAACGATGAGAGTTGGCTTTGGCACATGAGGCTTGGACACGCCAACATGGATACCATCTCTCGCCTCGCCTCGCCTCCAAGAAGCTTGTACGAGGACTCCCAAGTATCCCATTCAAAAAGGATATGGTATGTGAAGAATGCGAGAAAAGTAAGTTGACCAAGTCATCCTTCAAATCAATCAACTCTGTGAGTACTTCTAGACCCCTTCAACTTATCCATATGGATCTTTTTGGGCCTAGTAGAGTAGCTAGCCTTGGTGGCAAACTTTATGCTTTCGTTTTAGTTGATGATTTTTCGAGATTTACTTGGGTTATTTTTCTTGCTTGCAAAAGTGATACTTTTCGTGAATTTGTTGCTTTTTGTAAACGTGTTCAAAATGAGAAAGGTTTTTATATCAACAAAATTAGGAGTGATCATGGAGGAGAATTTGAAAAGGTTGATTTCAAAAGATTTTGTGAAAAGAATGGTTTTGGACATGATTTTGCTTGTCCTCGTACTCCTCAACAAAATGATGTTATGGAGAGAAAGAATAGAACCCTTGGCGATATGGCCCGGGTTATGTTAAACCAATATAAGCTCCCCCAATATTTTTGGGCGGAAGCCGTTAATACGGCATGTCATATTATTAATAGGGTCTTGATTAGACCTATTTCTAAAAAGACTCCTTATGAGCTTTGGTTTGACAAAATTCCCTCTATTGAATATTTCAAAGTTTTTGGTTGCAATTGTTTTATTTTGAATACCAAGGATAACCTAGGCAAGTTTGAAGAAAAAGCCTATGAAGGAATATTCCTTGGATACTCTACTCATAGTAAAGGTTTTCGTGTTTTTAACAAAAGAAGTCTTGTTGTCGAAGAGTCAATAAATGTCTCTTTTAATGAACTCAACTCTTCTACATTCTCCTCTTCCGAGGATATTGATGACATCTCGTTTGGGTTGGAGAACTCTATTGAGGATCGTCCTTCTTCATCTAACAATGAAGTTGTGACCCCATCAAAAGAGTCTCCTCCTCTCGAGCCTCCTCAAAAGGATCTCCCAAAAGAATGGAGATTTGTCACCAATCATCCTAAGGAGCTTATCATTGGGGATCCTTCCTCAAGTGTTAGCACAAGATCCGCCACTCGTGATCTTTGTACAAATGTGGCTTTTATCTCTCAAATAGAGCCTAAAAATGTTATTGATGCTTTTCTTGATGAGTTTTGGATGATAGCTATGCAAGAGGAGCTAAATCAATTTGAGCGAAGCAAGGTTTGGGAACTTGTCCCAAAACCTAGCAACCATCCCATTATTGGAACTAAATGGGTGTTTCGTAACAAACTTAATGAAGATGGGTTAGTGACTCGTAACAAAGCCCGATTGGTTGCTCAAGGCTATAACTAAGAGGAAGGCATTGACTACGACGAAACCTATGCTCCGGTTGTACGTCTTGAATTCATTCGTATGCTTTGTGCTTTTGCTTGTTTTAATGACTTTAAGCTATTTCAAATGGATGTTAAGAGTGCTTTTCTAAATGGTATTATTAAAGAGGAAGTTTATGTTAAACAACCTCCCGGATTTGAAGATTTTCAATTTCCTAATCACGTGTTCAAACTCCATAAAGCCCTTTATGGCCTCAAACAAGCTCCCTGTGCTTGGTATGAGCGTCTTAGCTCTTTTCTTGTTTCTCACAATTTTTCAAAGGGAAAAGTTGACACAACACTTTTTATTAAATTCTATGATGGGACTCTCTTGTTGGTTCAAATTTATGTCGATGATATTATTTTTGGTTCTACTAACAACACACTTTGTGTAGAATTTGCTAAAGTTATGCAGGAAGAGTTTGAAATGAGTATGATGGGTAAACTTTCCTTCTTCTTGGGGTTACAAATCAAGCAAGGTCCCAAAGGAACCTTCATTAATCAAGCGAAATATACAAAGGACCTCCTCAAGCGTTTCGACCTCGACTCATCCAAATCAATGAGGACTCCTATGGCCACAACGACAAAGCTTGACAATGATGAAGATGGAACATCGGTCGACATTCGTAAGTATAGAGGTATGATCGGTAGCTTACTTTATTTAACTGCTAGCCGTCCTGATATCATGTTTAGTGTTTGCTTGTATGCACGATATCAAGCCAATCCAAAGAAATCTCATTTGTGTGCCGTTAAGCGCATGTTTCGTTATCTCAAAGGTACCATTAACATGGGTCTTTGGTATCCGAAATCCTCATCCTTTGAGCTTCACGGCTTTTCGAATGCGGATTTTGCCGGATGCAAGATTGACCGAAAAAGCACTAGTGGCACATGTCAATTCCTCGGGAAGTCTTTGGTATCGTGGTTTAATAAGAAGCAAAATTCTGTTGCTCTTTCTACAACTGAGGCAGAATATATTGCGGCTGGTTGTTGTTGTGCACAAATTCTTTGGATGTCACGAACACTTTTAGACTATGGTATTTCTCATTCTTGTACCCCTATTAAATGTGATAACACTAGCTCTATCAATCTCACGAAAAACCCGATTTGTCACTCACGCACGAAGCACATTGAAATTAGACACCATTTTCTTCGTGACCATCAACAAAAGGGAGATATTCGTCTTGAATTTATTGATACTACCTATCAGTTAGCTGATATTTTCACAAAACTGCTTCCGAAAGATCGCTTCACCTTCCTTTGCCGTGAATTAGGCATTTTATCTTTTGATCCATAATCCCTCCCGGCCGGCACATCGACGGTATACAGCGGTATACCGGCGGCATACCATTTTTCGATTCAGAATTAGGTTCTGTCTCGATACTCGGCATACCGTCGGTATACGTCGGCATACCGCCGGTATGCCGGATGGGGGCGAACAGGATTTCAACGGAAGGACCGGGCCCACCTCTCTTCTCTACTTCTTTTAATTCTTTTTATCCTTCCTTTAATTCCCTCCTATCCATCCCATCTATCTTAACTACCCATCTCTTTACCTCCTATCTCATTTATTACTATTCCATCACATCCCCCCTTTCCCTCCTCTTTTTACTCTACCATCATAACTATCCACCACCTTTTCATCTCCCTTTCATTAAACCCTCCTCTACAACCGTTCCCACCCTCCTCCCCTTTTCAAAAATCCATCTCTTCCTCTTCCTCCTCCTCTTTAAAATCCTTCTTTCTCCATCTTTTCTCCTACTCCTCCTTCATCCACTCCAAAAACCTAATCTCTCTTTATGGCAAACCCTAAGCGCCCCCGATCCTCCTCCTCCTCCTTGTTCAACCCCTTCGTCCCGGTGGCGCTACCTAACGGCTATGACCAACGCATCTTCTACAACTCTCTGGCGGCCGAGCTTTGGTTCCAGCACTTCGTCCATCACAACGTGTTCAAGGGACGGGCGATCAACTGGAACCTCTTCCCCGGTCACGTCCCCTTGTTTGACGACGCCGGACTCTCCTCTCTACTTCGGCGCCAAATACCCGTCTACCCCGCTGCTGTCCGACTTTTCTATTGCAACTTGGTCGGGGACGACGATCCATCCGCCATTCAATCTATGGTCAATGACCGTCACTTCCGTCTAACATCGCGGGAAGTGGGGAACATCCTCGACATCCCGGACAAAGGGGAAGCGTTACCATCCTTGGGTGCTCTCAACTCCTCGGCGGCGTCACCTTTCGACGAATTCTGCCGTATCATCTGCAAGGGCCCCAACCCTCCTGCCATCCCGGCCCTCTCTGTCCAGCTGGAGCCGTTTTACTATGAGCTCCATAGGATAGTGTGCCACACACTATTTCCTAAGGGCGGGAACTACGACGCCATCACCGGTGATGCCCTCGTCTGCATGTATTATCTCTATGCCCGGAAGCCATTCTCCTTCCCGAAGACTCTCCTTCTGCTCTTCCGGCGTGTCATGCCTTTGGGGAAGCAAAACCTCTACTACGGCTCCTTTATCACTCTCCTTCTGGAGGCCAAACAAGTTGACCTATCTCTTTGCTCTTCGGATGGCGTGCCCTCCTACCTTGCTGTCTCTCGTTCCCTTAGCGGCGCCTCTGCTTCCCGTGCCTCGTCTTCCCAAGAGCGTCCGGCATCCACTCCTGCTGCTCCCACTTCTATCCCTCCTGCTTTGGGCCGTTATATGCCGCTCACTCAGCAGCACTTTGATATGCGTATGGCTCAGGCGGAGGAGCAGATGCGGGCCCACACTCGTAGACTTGGCGCCCTGATCCAGTCCCGTTTCCACGATCAGGGGTACTTTATTCAGCGCACTCTTCAAGACCGTGATGCTTTTCTGGATCTTAATCTTCAGGATCCCATGTACACGGCCCCGCGCTTCTCTAATCCCAATGCCTATGGGTTTATGTACCCTGACGGCATTGATCCTTTTGGCGCCTTCCAGCAAGCTCAGGGTGATGATGACGATCCGGCTGATGAGTAGGGATGGATTCCCTTTTGGGTGATGGTCTCGTTTTATGCGTGTTTTAGTTTTTATGTGTTTGTTTTTATGTTGTCTTTTGTGGTCCTTCGGGGACCGGTGTGTGGTTGGTACTAGTTGTTTGCCGTCCTTCGGGGACTTTATCTGTGGTTATCTCTAGTGTGCGGCTCTCGTTGAGGAGAGTCTTTCTATTTACATTATGCTATGTATGTGTCGGGCATGTATTCACTTTTCACTTCAATCTATTAATACATGCTTCTCTTTATCTGCTCTTGTCATTATCAGTTTGTACGTTTTCTATTATTATTTCCATCTTTGACTAAGTAACAAAGGAGGAGAAATCGTATTGAGGGGGAGCTGTCTTCCTACGGGGGAGCTACTCCCTGAAGTTGCTATCTCTCTATTTTGTCAATTATCAAAATGGGGGAGTTTGTTGGCACATTTTATTTTGATTATTAACAGCATCTTCGTAGTTTAGTCTTCTGTTCTTCAGATTCAAATATTCTCAGAAGATCTACTACATGGAGCTCTTCCGTTCAGCGCAATCATCTTTCACTTTGAAGACTGAAGCAGTTACCGGCGTTCCTTGCACAAGACGGCGTCTTCCTGCTTAGTGTCTTTGAGTCTGTACTAGTCTAGGTATATTTGTAAACACCTAAGGACGGATGATAATTAAAAAGCACAAGTCAAAAATCAAATACTTACAGAGCGGCATACCGGCGGCATGCTTCGGCATACCGGCGGTATACCGTTTCTAGCATCCAGAAAGTTGCTGTGACCAATTGTCGGCATACCGGCGGCATGCTCCGGCATACCGGCGGTATACCGATTTTTGTGTCCAGAAAGTTGCTGTGACAAATTGTCGGCATACCGACGGCATGCTCCGGCATACCGACGGTATACCGCTTTTAGCAACCCAAAAGTTGCTGTGACAAAATATCGGCATACCGACGGCATGCTCCGGCATACCGGCGGTATACCGATTTTAGCAATCCAAAACTTGCTGTGACAAATTGTCGGCATACCGGCGGCATGCTCCGGCATACCGGCGGTATACCGGGTTTCAAATATTTGGTTTTTGAATTGCCCTGACTAGCATTAATAGCCGCATTTAATGCTCCCTAACGGTCATTAATATGACCGTTACTATTTGGACGGTATACCGACGGTATGCCGCTGCATACCGACGGCATGCCGGTCTGTCTGTTTCAGAGCATTAAATGCCACCAACTCTTGGTTCTCTTATAAAAGAAAGCTCTCTCTCTTTCTTGAGCTTCTTCACCAAACTTACCATAAATTTTCCAACATCCAAGAGCTCCACCATTAATACTCTTCCAAGCTTTTCATCGTCATCCTCTCCCAAAGTGCTAGAGTATTAAAGAGTTGTACATTTCGATCTTCACGTGTTAGAAGATCAACAAGTTCTCATTCTCTTTTGTTTGAAGTTGGCGAGCCTTCGTAAGAAAACTCGTGTGTAGAAGTTGGCGAGTCTTCGGATCCAAACTCGTGTTGAAGTTGGCGAGTTCTTCGGATCCAAACTCGTGTGTACTATTTGGTTAAATAGTAGATTAAAGCCGGAGAGAGTTCCGGGACTGGACTGCCTCAAAAGAGGATACCAGGATACATCCTTGCGTTTGATCTTTCTACTCTTTACTTTCAATTGTCTTTATTGCATCAATTGTTGTAGTTAATTTTTAATTTCCCTATTCACCCCCCCTCTAGGGTTCTACACTAAGCACCTGTCATTGTTAGTGTCTTCGACAAGATATAAAACATAGATATTGTTTTCTCTAATGCCTTCATAAACAATAGATCCACTTGAGCTATCGGTAATAAAATATTTAAGCTTAACAAACTTGATATCATAACCATTATCGGTAAGATGACTAATACTAAGAAGATTGTGTTTAATATTAGTAAAAAGACACACATTCTTAATACAAAGATAAGGAGGGGAACCGATATTACCATTTCCTATAATGTGACCTTTAAGATTGTTACCAAAGGAGACGTGTCCTTCCTTCTTCATCGATAGCGTTGTAAATAATGAAGCATCCTCGGTCATGTGCCATGAACAACCGCTATCGAGAATCCACTTGCTTTTAGCATGAGAAGGACTCTTCACCTACAACATAAGTTGAAGATGGACATTTTGGTACCCATGATCGTATGGGTCCTTGAGTGTTAGTCTTAGGAACCCATTTATAAACTTTCTTATCAACTAGTTTCTTTGTATGACAATAATTGGTAGTATGTCCAAGCAAGCCACAGTAGTTGTAAATCATAGAGGATTTAGAAGAAGATGTGTGAGTATCATGCATATGTGAATCTCTAGTGCGAGGAGTTCTATCATTAGTATTATGATGATGATAATAAAAAGCATGATGCAAAGTATTTTTTTTAACAAATGGTCCTTTCCTTGTGTTAGAATAAGACTTGTGTGTAGTGTTCATGTAAGAAGTATGACTAGCATTGTGATGAGTGTGGAGGTGTCTTGGAGTGTGTGTGTGAGTAGTGTTCTTATTACCTAGTTTCTTACTCTGTACAAGAAGATCATTATACTTAATAGAAGTATCATATTCTCTTCTATTAGCATCTTGAACTTTATGCATAGCAAATTCATAAGCCCTTCTGAGGGATTGAATCTCATCATCCTTTTTCTTGATGGTGATAAGGGATTCTTGAAACTTAAGTCGCAAAGACTCTATCTCATCCGTGTTAGAAGCGAGAGATTTCCCTTTTACATCAATAATGATGCTAGAGAGTCTCTCTACTTCAAGTTGAAGAGCATCAACCTCTTGTAGAGATTTCTTGTATTTATTCCTAACACCTTTGTGCTCTTCATGTAGTTCAAAGATAGCTTTCTCCAAGTCATCATAAGTAAGAGTATTTAAGGAGAGATCATCAAGTAGCTCATCGGTTGCCATGAGACAAACGTTTGTATTGTGTTTGCACTCTTTGTCGTTGTCAGAGTCGTTTGTGTCACTCTCACACCAAATGCTTGTGTTGGCAAATTTTTTGGAGGACGAGCTTCCTTTGCTAGGCTTCTCGTACTTGCTTGAGTCTTTTCTTATCATGGGACAGTCCCTTTTGATGTGTCCGGTTCTTCTGCATTGATAGCACGCCGGATCTTCCTCATTATCCCGTCTAAAGCGGTTGGCTTTGTTGAATTTGAGGAACTTTCGGAAGTGCTTAGCTGTGAGAGCTATTTCTTCATCATCGTCCGACTCGTTGTCGTCGGAGCTATCCTTGGAGTAGGTCTTTGTAACTTTGAGAGCAAGAGACTTCTCCTTCTCTTTGGCTTTCTCCTTCTCCTTCTCTTGTATGGAAGATTCTCTTGATCTTTCATATCGAGTTCATGAGTCATAAGCTTCCCTATGAGGGTCTCAAGGTTCATGACTGTCAGGTCGTTCTCCTCAATGATTGCGGTAGCTTTAGGACTCCATCCTTTTGTCAATTCTCTAAGGATTTTTCTGATCTTTTCATGAGCAGGATATTCCTTACCAAGAGAAGAAAGAGGATTAATAATGTCACCAAAACGAGTAAACATGCAAGTAATAGACTCATCATGTTTCATCTTAAAGGACTCATATTCTTGCGTGAGTCTACTAATCTTGGATTCCTTTACTTGTGATGTTCCCTCGTGTGTGACTTCAAGCAACTTCCAAATCTTATTGGAAGTCTTGCAAGTAGAGATTATATTGAATTTACTACTATCGAAAGCACAGTAAAGAGCGTTCATAGCCTTAGCATCTCGACTAGCAAGTTTCTTGGTATTTTCAGTGAGTAAGTTCCTAAGGGTGTCAGATGCAACATCCTCAATAACTCTGGAAGGAGTAGGGAGACCATTTATCACACAATCCCATAAATCGAAATCAATGGACTTCAGATAAATGCTTATCCTAATCTTCCAGTAGTTATAGTTGGTTCCATCAAATAGGGGAGGCCTATTTGTGGAGTATCCCTCATTGTGGAAGGTGTTGATACTAGGGTTAGTGGCCATGGATCACTCAAAGGGTGTAAATCCAAAACGAGAGAACAAAGCTCTGATACCAATTGTGGAACCCTAGAGGGGGGATGAATAGGGAAATAAAAAATAACTTAAGCACAAGAAGCAATATACGTTAAATAAAAAGATAGAGTAAGAGGATCAAACACAAGATGTATCCTGGTATCCTCGCTTGAGGCAATCCAGTCCCGGAACTCTCTCCGGCTTAAATTCACTATTTAATAAAATAGTACACACTAGTTTGGATTCGAAGAACTCGCCAACTTCAACACGAGTTTGGATCCGAAGAACTCGCCAACTTCAACACACGAGTTTTCTTACAAAGGCTCGCCAACTTCAAAGAAATGAGAAGAAAACTTGTTGATCTTCTAACACATGAAGATCGAAAATTACAACTCTTAAATACTCTAGCACTTTGGGAGAGGATGACAATTAAAAGCTTGGTAGAGTATTAATGGTGGAGATCTTGGTTGTTTGGAAAATTTATGGCAAGAGTGGATAAACCTTCAAGAAGAAAGAAGGCTTGCATTTATAAAGAAACCAAGAGTAGGTAGCATTCAATGCTGTTGGATACAGGCTGACCGGTATACCGTCGATATGGACCGGTATGTCGGTCAAACAGTAACGGTCATAATTATATCCGTTGGGAGCATTTAATGCTCGTCATTAATACAGTGTTTGCCATTCAAAAATTAAATTTCGTAACTCGGTATACTGTCGGTATGCCGTCGGTATACCGATGTTTGTCACAGAACATTTTGTGATAAACAAAACGGTATACCGTCGGTATGCCGGAGCATATCGTCAGTATGCTGATGTTTTGTCACAGAATGTTTTATGGTTCACAAAACAGTATACTGCCGATATGCCGGAGTATACCGTCGGTATGCCGATAATTATCACAGAACGTTTTGAGGCAAACAAAATGGTATGCCGTCGGTATGCCAGAGCATACCGACGGTATGCCGATGTTTGTCACAGAATGTTTTGTGGACCACAAAACGGTATACCGTCGGTATGCCGACATTTCTTACAGAAAGTTTTGTGGTCAACAAAACGGTATACCGCCGGTATGCCGTTCTATAAGACATTGATTTTTGACTTTAAGAATAGAAAGCTTTTAGTTTTGTCATCCAACCTTAAGTGTTTACAGAAAGACCTAGACCTTGTACAGACTCGAAATCTTGAAGTGTAGAGAGCCGTCTTTTCAAGGAACGCCGGTCTTTGCTTCAGTCTTCAAGGCACAGGTTGGTAATCTTGAATGGACAGACTTAATGTAGTAGAGCTTCTGAATTGATGTCAATCTGATAAACAGAGAAAACTGAACTACGAAGATGCTGTTAATGTTATCAAAATAAAATGTGCTAACAGGTCGATGGACGACGTACGACAAAAAAACTTGTAAATTATTTAAAATTCATTTAGAAATAAAATATCAATTTATAACTTTTACATTTTATTATGGATTTAATGGAAGAAAATACTTGTACTGTTGAACATTAAATTATCTTGACATTAATAAATTTTTTTTTCATTTCTAATTTTTTTATGGAAAAAAATACTTGTAATGTTGTATATTAACTTTTACTTTCTAATTTTTTTCTTCATTTTTAAAAACTTTTTAGAATTTTTTCTCCATTTTTTTTCTAATTTTTTGAAAAAAATCGGGCCGGTTGGTCCAACCCTAAACCGGCTCGGCCCAAGCCCGCTGTGGGTCTGGGTTGGATTCGGAGTTCGTTGACCCGACTGGCCCGGACCGGCCCGTCTACCAAACCGGGCTGAGCCTGATCTGGTCCAGATCTGTTCAAATCCGATCAAAACCGGATCCAAGTCGGCAATTAACACCATGAGTAAAAACTTGACAACAAACTTTGACGTACTTGGAAAAGATTTGGATACCAATAAGCCCTTTTTTTGCTCTAACCAAATAAATTTCTCAATAAAAAAATAATCCTGCTCATTATTGGCTTGCAATAAGGTTTGACCTTTCCTTGTATGAATGAATCTGAGAACCTCCCCCATCCACCACCACCTACTCCACCACCCCCCATTCCATTCTCTTTCAGCAAAGAAGAAAGAGTAGAGAGCTCCGAATCTGCATCAAACCCATATCGGATCCTTATCGGGTCCGGATGGCTCAAGACTCCCTCCCCCGCCGCCCTGGCGCCGGCGGCGTCGGATCCCGTCTCCCCCGCGGGCGCCAGATGAAGAAGACCTTCAACAACATCAAGATCACCATCCTCTGCGGCTTCGTCACCATCCTCGTCCTCCGCGGCACCATCGGCGTCGGCACCCTCTCCGGCTCCTCCTCCGACTCCGACTCAGACCAGAAGGTCGTCGAGGACGTCGACCGCATCCTCCGCGAGATCCGCTCCGACTCCGACCCGGACGAAGAACCAGCCAACGCCAACACCGACACACAAGATAACAAAACCAATACAACAGCAGCGGCGGCGCCGCCCCCGCCCCCGCTGAAGAATTACACGCTCGGTCCCAAGATCTCCGACTGGGACGAGCAGCGGCGGTCGTGGCTGGCCGCCAACCCTGGATTCCCCAATCGGATCCCCGGCGGCAAGCCACGGATCCTGCTGGTCACGGGTTCCCCGCCCGGCCCGTGCGACAATCCGATAGGCGACCACTATCTGCTGAAGTCGACCAAGAACAAGATCGACTACTGCCGGATCCACGACATCGAGATCGTCTACAACATGGCCCACCTCGACAAGGAGCTCGCGGGCTACTGGGCCAAGCTCCCCCTCATCCGCAAGCTCATGCTCTCCCATCCGGAGCTCGAGTGGATCTGGTGGATGGACAGCGACGCCCTCTTCACCGACATGGCCTTCGAGATCCCGCTCGGCCGCTACGAGAGCCACAACCTCATCGTGCATGGCTACCCGGACCTCATCTTCGACCAGCATTCTTGGATCGGGCTGAACACCGGCAGCTTCCTCCTCAGGAACTGCCAGTGGAGCCTCGATCTGCTCGACGCCTGGGCCCCCATGGGCCCCAAGGGCGCCGTGCGGGAGGAGGCCGGCCGGATCCTCACGGCAAACCTCAAGGGCCGCCCGGCGTTCGAGGCCGACGACCAGTCCGCCCTGATCTACCTGCTGCTCTCGCAGCAGGCCAGGTGGGGGGACAAGGTGTACATCGAGAACTCGTACTACCTCCACGGCTACTGGCCTGGACTGGTCGACCGCTACGAGGAGATGATGGAGAAGTACCACCCGGGGCTGGGCGACGAGAGGTGGCCCTTCGTGACGCACTTCGTCGGCTGCAAGCCCTGCGGCAGCTACGGGGATTACCCGGTCGAGAGGTGCCTAAGTAGCATGGAGAGGGCGTTTAATTTTGCGGACAACCAGGTGCTCCGGATGTACGGGTTTGCCCATAGGCGATTGTCGAGTGCGAAGATTAAGAGGATTAGGAACCAGACCACAAATCCGTTGGAGGTGAAGGAGAAGCTGAATCCGCAGGCGAGGATGGTCGGTGGTTGAGGAGAGGAGAGGGAGGGAGGAGCGGTGCGAGAGGAATCAGGAATCGTTGCTCGTTCTGCTGCTGTCCGAGGTCAGATCCCTGGCCTCTTTCTTTTGTTGTGTTGTGGTATATGTTGTTTTAATCACTGGGATATGTAAGCTTAAGGTTCTTTTGATAGCATAAATTGTTTGTTTGTTCGTCATTTTGGTCGATAGGATAGTCATTATTTGAAAGAAGTTAGATGGAGAGAGGTTGGTTGTAAGATGTATGCAATTTTCAGAATGCTGTCCTGTTTACATATCAATCAATGACTACAAATTATTTTGACTCGAGAATTAATTCGCAAACAAGAGCATATACGAATGCTCGCAAGTTATGTTCTTTTTTGTAATGATTTTCAAAGTTATTGTAGGAAAACAAATGTAACTTGTAATTTATGAAAGTATAATCAAGCTCTGAGGAGTGATTATGCATGATGTGTGAGGTTTGGATCTGGATATTGTTTACGAAAAGAGAGATTATTATTTGTGACTTGTATGATCTGTAAGCTTTGGATCTAAATATTGTCATTCATGGAAAAGAAGGGATTTGAATACAAGGCTATGCTCAAGCTGAAAATAGGCAATAACTAATACATTAGAGCGAGTATATACATCGCTAGCTGTCATGGTTTCATGAACAAATGGTGAGCGATAGAATCAGATAAACTGCTACTAGGAAAATTAGATCGAGGGCTGAACATACTTTTATGTATGAGAGGTTTGGAATGTGAGGGACAAAGAGATGGATAACAAATGTCTAGCTAATAACATATACCAAATGGGGGTAGCTCGTAATACCTGAACATGGAGGGGTCCGATGGTAATAATGACAAACCGTGAGGAGGTCACGGTAATTAGTATTACTCAATATAATAAGATTCTCTGCCCATATAAGAAAAAAATGCCTCATACAAATAAAATGTATGACTTTCCATCTCAATCATATTGCTGTGTACAGCGCGATCTTTCTTTCTACCTTCTCTTGATGGCTTCTTCAAAAGGGAACTTGAAATTTTTCATGTAGTTAAACTCAAAAAGCAAGTTATAAGCGATGACACCTTTGTGAACCACATGGAGCAACAAGCAAGCTTTAGGGACTGCAGAAAAAACTTAGGGCATAGGAGGTGGTGAAATTGATTTGAAGATCTCCTTGGGAAAATAATCTTAATAGCATGAAAAGCAACTAAATGGTAAGACCATGATGGTGGAAGAGGCAAAGGCTCTGCAGTAGCTTTAGAGGTGATTGTAGCAGATCACATGACAAAAAATGAACGGGTGCCTACCCTGTTGTCAATATCTTAGAATACACAATACCTATCTTATGGTACAGTTTTGCAGTACGAGAGAACCTCTAAATTACACGATTGGTTGAATGATACGAGAAATACAATTTTTCTTGTGATACACTTTGTATTGTATGATGTATCATCCAATACAAAAATTATCATATTTACCTGAAGTTTGGGTTGAAGCCAACTTTTAAGTGGTCTAGAAATTAATGTTTTTTTATTACCTGACGATACAACTATAAGATACGACCAAAATATCCATATAATCTTTTAGAACCACTGGGATATGTAACCTTAAGGTTCTTTTGATAGCATAAATTGCTTG
>JANAVB010019485.1:0-17783 GCA_029216955.1 Iris pallida
GATCCTGTTAGAGGGTCATCACATTGAATACACGAGGCCTCCGCAGCTATTCATTGTGCCGATTGTCTCGTATCGGTGGTGGGTCCCACATCATCCTACGCTCCTTAGTATCATTCCTTCGCTTCAAACAATTCTTGATAATATGGTCTTGACTATCACTATCACATCCAAAGCATGATTTATTGGCAAAATGATAGACTTCCTTGGTGCGCCCACGGTGATCGCAGAAGGTACACTCTGCTCTCTGGTTCTGTTCATTGACTGTCTTATTTTCCCCTCGGTCTTTTTCATCCTATTATAATACCTTTTAGTAGGTTGATTGCGACCGGTCAGAACTTTCACTGGCGTCGCCCTCAGGCTAAACTGCTCCATCTATACCGCCGCCTCAACGGTCTTGGTATGATTCATACTCTCGGTTCAGAACACTCTTTTGGATGTCCTCGTTCAGACCATGTATGAATCGCTTCATGCGAACCCTCTCGTTCGAAATCATTGTACTAGAAAACTTGGCAATCTTAGAAAATTCTAACTCATAGTCCTCCATAGACATGCTCCCATGTTTCAGTATCATGAAGTCGTCTTCCTTCTTCTGACTGATTGCAGGAGGAACATACTATTCCAGAAAGGCGAGCTTTAATATAGCCCATGAAATCTTTTCTTCTCTGGCCCTAGCTTGCAGTTCTGACTTCTTAGCCTTCCACCAGCCATCTGCCCGCAACCGAAGTTGTAGGGCAGCACATGCCACATTTTTGCTGCTAGGAACGCCGATAAAAGAAAACATACGTTCCATCTTCATGATCCAGTCCATCATCTTATCTGGTGATGTTCTGCCCTCAAACTCTGGAGGATTACCATTCAGAAAGTCTGATGGCTAAAGTGGTTTCTTGTGAGCCTACTGTGGTTCATCAGCATCCACGAGCCCAATCTCGGGATTTCAAGTTGGATTGTTTGCTTTGGTAGTATCATGATTACCCGCAAGCGAAGATACGATTTGGGCCAAGGCATCTAGCTGCCTCTGCTGGGCCGTGCTACGATCGTCAGGTTCCTTTCGCCGAGTTTTCATTAGGGCTTGTTGTACCAAGCTACGTTCCTCAGCTTCCTTCCGTTGAGTTTCCATCATGGCCAAAATTCGTTCTACCCAGTAGGTCGAGCCAGTTGGTCGAGGAGCTATTCCTCTACAAAGGAGTGTAACTTCTTTTAATCTCGTAAAATATTATGGACTTATTGTATGGGACATTGGTTTTCATAACCTGAAATCAGGACCTTTAAAAGCCACCAAAATACTTTATATAATTTTTGAAATCAATATTTGAAAGAGGCCAAGGACGTAAAGCCGCACTTTTATACTACTTTGTCATGCCCCGATCCCGCTACGGTCGTTCGTCTTTACTTTGATGCCTGTGGGATCGTTCGTCCTTGCTAAGACATGATGTCGTGCAAGCCTAAGTTGTGCTTGCACAAGGCTAGTACCTTCACAATACCATTAGACAAATCAAAACACACACACATAGCATATTTAATTATAGAAAACCAAATATTGGACACAGAGATTTAAAATAAACATGGTTTTTTTATTGATAACTTGATAGAAATACAAGTACAAAACTTTGCGACTCAAAATGACATAGCTTGGCTTACGTATTTATCTTTGAAAATCTTTTAAAAAATAGCCACAATGTCCATACATCATATCCCTTTATTACTATGTCTTATGTACTTGAATTCTGTTGTCATGCATATTATATTTCTTATTATTTAAGATGCATTCACATGCATGGTCATGGATGTCACACCACAATCCTGGGAAATTGAAAACTAGCCACTAGATGTGATGTCGTACAAGTCTAAATTGCACTTGTACAAGGCAAAACCATTATAGTTCCCGGCAGCGCCGCAAAACCAAACAGGCAAATTGAAGTCATAGTATATGAGGAAATATATCTTTTTATTGATAATTGTTACGGATTACAAGATTCGCAACTGAATACAGAGTTTACAACATATTACAAAGACTTTTGAATAACCAGCTGAATTTACTTGCCATTTTACAACTGAACTTGCCGATTTAGCTTAAAACCTCACTAATTCATATGAGTTACACTATTCCATACAGTATGTCCCGTGTAGCAGAAGACATCATCTTGCAGGAAAAGCTTCTGCACACCCATCTGATTCATCGATGCTAAGCACTGATCAAATGGTTTATCCATGCACAAGTACCTATAAAGATGCCCACAAATATGGGTCAGTACATCATCTATATACAGGAAAGCGGTGCTTGTCCAACTCACCTAATAAGATAATACTAAGTAATCATGTTATAGAACATTAATAAAAGTGGTCTTTCTCGTTGCCTTAGGATCAATTAGCAGTTCATATCCGACAAGAGTAAAGCATGCATATTGTTCATAGCCAAGAAAATGTAAAGCAATATGATATCACTCTTTGGTGATCTCTTACCCACGGTCATGTAGCCATCCATGTACATTAATAATACTTATTCTGCCTGCCCAAGACATTGTTAGGAACAATATCATAATTATCATATTGGTCACCATTCAGGTGATTTCTTACCAACAGTCGACATCCTTCCCTGTAATTGAGTAATAACTTACTCTGCCTACATAAGACATCATTAACACTTGACATATCTATATGAAGCTCACTGGTGACACGTCATCTTGGATCGTCTTACTGGTATAATGGCACCCTTTGCAGGTAGGTAGCCCCAATGAAGGTCCCGCATACCGTGCTACTACTTCAGTACCGTACTACTACTTCAGCAAGAGGTTCCCCTAGGATGAATCAGTTTTCGAGGCCTTGGAATACTATTCGAGGAACCACATTATCGACAAGTTGTCCATGACCATGCAAATATATGCAACTTATCTACGAAGAAAACATATAATGCATGATAGAAAAACTAAGTAACAAGCAACCATTCTTATTCGTATAACCATCTTGCCATCTTGCCTGGAACCAACGCTCACATTATCATCTGACCAATCCAGTATATTAGTGTAATCAACATTCTGCGTCAGCGACATAATAATAGAATATTGATTATTTAATCTCTTTTCCATATCTTTGATACCGTACGTTCTCTTGGTTATAATTCAAGCATGCTTACTGCCCAGTTCTTGGGATTTAGCATATGTGTTATCCTCTATTCATCGAACTAAGGCTCGATATGCTCACCGCCCAAGTATTTAGGACTTTTTCTTCACTTGTCATGTATTTCATAGCAACAACACACAAGCACACAATTCATGAAATAATATGCAACAGTTTTCGGGTCATATAATTAATTATCTTTTATTATCTTTTCGATTTCCATACAGATAGCATTTATCAATTCAACAAGTAGACATAGCATACTAATCCTTTTTATTAAGCATGAAGCTAAAGGATCTTCGAAGGGTTCAACACTACTCATATTAATACGATGGTTTCCGCCACAATCATATAGACTTTCGAGCGATCCTTCGTATATTCCCAAGTCCCGTAAGGCTTCATCAAGCCAACCAGCCATCATAATGCATCTACGGGTCGGAGCACTACAATATATACCGAAGGAAGCGCGTACCGGTCCAACCCCTCACAATGGGAGTATTACCGGCAAGGAGATCTGTCTTTGACAGAATCGCTTTTCCTTCAGGTAAACCTTCGATGGACTCTGAATACTACTCATCAGTTGGGGTTAGTAGGAAGAGATCCCAGGTGGCTCGCGCTTCGTACAATAAGTGTGTGGCACCAGCGGCAGACCAGAGGCCCGTGTTGACAGTAACACGTGCAGCCGACAGAAAGCTATACAAGACTGGCTCTCGCGCTCCAATGCCTCAACCAGTCGAATCTCCCTTCTACTGGGGTACTCTCGTGCGTAAGCCAAGACAGGGGGTACATCCCACAGAGAGGGAGCTATGCAAACGGCGATCCCACAGGAGCGACATGAGGCTTCCTCGCCACACCCGCTTTGACCAGGCTTACATGCAGCTTCCCAGCATGTACAATAGGAGTGCTACGATATAAGAGCCAACCCTCTCTAGCAGAAGAAGAATCTGTGGCAGAAGACGTTCCTAAATCAAGGCACCCTCGTACCTAGATTACCATCAATTGTCGTTGTCAGCAGACGGATGAGCCATCGCCAAGCAGGCACTCCGTCTTCCAGAGACTCTACTCCACGCCGACTCCACACCAGAGGCTTAACAGGGGGTCGGTGAGACATAGAGAAGACGAGCCCCACATGGTTCTAGAGATTTCAAAGAGCCTTCCCAGAATCCTTCCATATCGGTTGCTAAACCGAAGAGGAAGTCAGAGAACAGCAAAGCTAAGGTACCCGATGTAGGTGTGTTCCAAGGCACTTGTTCCAAATCTGCATTGGGTGCCTTATCAAAAAATGGGGGTAGCTAGCCTCTTATCATGCACAACAACCCTAAGTTCCAATCTGACAAGGCACAATATGCCACGAATGTCTTCATTAGCGCAGCTAGTCACCAGACTGGGGGTAGCAACCATACTGAGTTCGGAGAAGATTACAATCTTATGGTATATCCTCAAGGCAGCGAGACTCAGGCGTTTGAGCCAAAAAGTGAAGGGTCCATGCTCCCTTGAGTCACCCTCTCACTCGGTCTGTCTTCATGGCCGACGATAATGAGGAAGACAACGACGAAGCTATCAGGCGTATCGAAGTCCTCGAGACAAAGTTGGATACCCTGACGGATACCATGAAGACCCTGTCTTCGATCATAATCGACCTCAAGAGTAGCATAGCCCCCGCTGCCTCTACACCTGCGCATGATCCGCCAACCAATGACCAATCCAGCAGGTTGCTACTGCCAATCAGACAGGACCATCCTCGTCTACTCCATCGGCTACAGGCTCCGCAATGCCGACCGAGACAAAGCAGGCCATCAAGGAGCTGTATGCTCGTCATGATGCCAAGAAGACGCAAGCAATGCTCTGGAAGATGGAGATCCAGCAATCGTACCCTACCGAGTGGGACAACATTGTCTATCCTCTCAAATACAATCCACAGACGCTTACACCTTACAAAGGGAAGGGGTCTCTCTGATAATACTTAAGGTAATTTGCCTTAGTAACGGGGCACCCGCCAAAGGAAGACGCCCTCCTGTCCAATATATTCATATAAGCCCTACAGGGGGTAGCCTATGAGTGGTTCTGCAGTCTTTCGGACGACTGTATCTCGTCCTTTGAAGACCTGAAGACTCGGTTCGTGGACCGATTCTACGAAGGAGGCATGGATATGACCATGTCGACCCTCATAGAAATTATCCAAAGAAAGAAAGAGCCTGTCTGTGCATACATCGAGCGCTTCCGCCAGGCAGCCCTCAAATTACCACCCAGCATGCCCGAGCCCATGCTTATGGACTCCTGCCACAAGAACATCCTGTCCGCTATAAAATTGTGGCACAGTGCTCCCTACGCGGAGTGGACTCCTTTTATTCCAAAAGCGGATGCTGTACAAAGGAAAGCCCGGGACGTGCAGCTCCTGGGGCTACACTTTCCTGCACCCGAAGACAAAGGGAGACGCTCGTACAGCAACAACCCTAAAGACAGAAAAGGCAAGCAAACCAAGACCTTCAACATCTCTAAACGTTCAGCTGCTGCGAACCCCAAGTCTGCGGAAGCACAAAGGCCGAGGGAGACTTACTCCTTCAATGACGAGGATACGCTGGAGCTCTTCGAGATGCTTATGAAGAGTGGAAAACTGTCCATCATGCCACCCAGGCATCCCGATAAAGTGAAAAAGGTAGACCATCCCAAGTGCTGTCATTATCACCAGTACGTCCATCACTCAACACAAGACTGCTATGTGTTGAAGGGGAAAATTCAGCGCCTCGTTAACGCCGACGTCATATCGTTGGATTATGAAGAGAAGACCATTACATCCAAGATGGTTACTCTCCAGTTCAGGAGTTTTCCAGCCACAGAGGCACAAGATAGCATCATCCCTACTCCAAAGGCAACGATGGAAGTAGTCAACCTTCCGCCAGCATGGGACAACGCTCAAGGGCTCTTTCCATTCTCTACTCTCGAGACGGAGTCATGAGGGTCCATCCAGACCAGGCTCCCAACACGATGAACCGGTAATCATCATGAATCTCTCGGGAAACATTTTATGACCTCGCTTCTGAAATATTATCCTAAGATGTGTCTACCATGTATTCTCTACATCTGAGTTGTCACCTCCTCCATAATAGTTGTAAGATGTCATAATCCTTAGAAAATGTTTTATGCCCATATTACCTCTGAAGTATTATTCTACATCGTGTCTACCATGTCCATATTACCTTTGAGTTGTCACCCCCATTATGATAATCCCAAAGTTGTCATGACACCCTAGAAAATATTTTACGTCCATATTACCTCTGAAATATTATTCTACGTCGTGTCTACCATGTTCATATTACCTTTGAGTAGTCACCTCGTTATGATAACCCAAAAGTTGTCATAACTTCCTAAGAAAAATAGTCACATCCATATTACCTCTGAAGTTTTATTCTAGGAAGAAGGATGCTTGCCATGTCCATATAAACTCTGAGCACATACCCTTTCCTGACAATTCTCCACAATTGTCATCTATAGAACCCTTCATTTCCATATTACCTCTGAGTCGTTCTATACCCCAGGAGAGTCGATCCTTACCATGTCCATATGACCTCTGAGTAAGGAAATGTCTCTATAAAAACTCCCGTGTTTGTCATGTCCATATAACCTCTGAGTAAACACCCCGTCCCTAATAATGCTATCCCCTCTGAGGGAATTTTCATCTTTGTACAGGATTCACAGCCATGCACATAGACAGAACAGAGAAGGGAAAACAAAAACATCAGATACAAAGAAGGTAATGTTTTCCAATACAAAAAAATTACATATGGTCCCTCACAAGTTGAAGGACAAAAAGGAGCAGGAAATCAAAACTGGGAAAACTGGTCCTGAAGGTCTTCCAGCCGGCTCATCAGATGAGCCCTCCGCTGTGCGATCCATGCACGAGCCCTCCTATCGGCCTCCTGGCGTCGGGCAGTCTCGTCTCCGATAGGGGATTCCAATGTACCGGTTGACAGCCTCCAACACAACAATCAGTGGCTTCAACACGAAAAAGAACGAGCCCTTGGGCAAAATTTGCCTGAAATATCAGATCGGCGACCTTCAAACTGAAGTGACTTTCTATGTCATTGATGCAGACATAAATTACAACGTGCTGCTGGATGACCATGGATCCATGAGTATATGATTGTCCCTTCCAGCCTTCATCAGTGTATGAAAAATTGGCCAGCGATAGGACTATCAAAGCGGAGTTCGCTGATATCGACCCATTTCGGGGACTTGAAGTCTATGTACGGATGCCGATCTATACAAGGCAGTCCCCGGGGATGATGACAACAATGATGCTAACGATGAGGCAGAGGCTGCTTCAGAAAGCACAGTAGTAGCCGAAGAACCTTTAAAGGTACGAATGAAAGGGAGGCCCCCCAAGGTGTTAGCGTCTCTTGTTGTTAAGCTTCGGGGCAAAGCTCCACCTTCGCCTCCAGTGAAAATGGAAGATAGTCAGGAGCCTATAAGAATGAAGTTACCCGGAAGGTCCCAAGGACAACCATGAAGGCGCAGGAGCATCCGACCACCATCCCCTTGATGGTCAAGCTGAAAGGAAGGCGTCCTCCTTCTTCTCCGGCGTCAACTCTAGCCCTCACTGACGAAGAGATAAAAGATTATGTTTGTACCGATATAGAGGCCTACTCTTTCGACGACGTAATCTCTCAGGACAAGATATCCCACTTCATCAATAGAAAGTTGTCATCGAACTACTCTGGCGCATGCTGAAATACCAAGTATTTCCTGGACAATTCTCTGTGTAGACTACAAATGCAAGTGACAACTGCCAACCATGTGAGCCGGGTTGTCCCTGCCTGAGGTGTCTACTTCGTAGTTTCAGTCAGGAAAAAAGAAGAGGAACCTATCATATTCGGTCGATTGGAGCAGCCGCAACGAATAACTCCTGAAAACCCAGATATCGACAGCGGCAAAATACAGTTCTACCGCTACACGACATAGTCCAAAAACCTTATCCAGAAGATGGGCTATGACTGAATAGCAACAAGGGGCTCAATTATGGCAATGGTTGGCATCTTTCCATACGGATTCATACCCCATAGGGAAAAGCTAAAAACTACAACCAGCATACTCATCGAGGGCTGTGGTATGTTACACCTATGACCACCTCAAAAGATTCAGAAGAAAAAGTCCTGAGGCACTCACACTCTTCTGACTCCTCAACTTGGGACTCCGATACCAGCATGGGTCAAGTCCTTAAGAAGATGTTATCTGCTAACATGATCACCAATCAGTTAACCGACGAAGACAATCAGCGCAGGTGGTTACAAGAGCTAGAAGCGTTGGATGAAAAGTGCTTGCTCATGCGGCAAAAGATTGAGCTTTACCAAGCGCGCATCTCTGGGGCCTTCAACAAAAAGGTCCGCGAAAGATCCTACCAGGTGGGCGTCCTCGTCTTGGCAGTACGGAGACTGATGGTGATGACCCACAAATTGGCTAGGAAGTTCGAGCCCAAGTAGGAAGGACCGTTCGTTATAGAAGTACTCCAACGGTGCTTATCGGCTATCTAAGCCTAATGGGGACTTGCTAATTATGCCCATCAACGGCAAGTTCCTAAAGAAGTATTACGTCTGAAGACAGAACCATCATAGGCACCCACATCCCCTGAAAAGGGTGCCCATGAGTTCTGGTAAGGGGATCTCTCACTCTCCCTCCTATATATTCTCTCAAGTAGATGAAGCACTTCACATCCATATTACCTCTAGATTGCTCCTCTACATCTGGAAGACACGACAACCATATCCACATTACCTCTGAGTAGTCGTTCTTCTCGCATCAGTTCTATGATTATCTCGGCGGTTTAGAAAACAGTTCACGTCCATATTACCTCTGGATTGTTATTTTATACCCCGGCCAAGATCAAGCCTACCACATCCATATTACCTCTGGTCAGGCAAATCCATTATGAAGATTCCCCCTTTATTCTGGAGGCAAAAGCAAAGGGAACAAGAAAGCTTCTACATATAAAAATATGTGGCTGTAAAGTCCTATTACAGACTCTTCGTAGTTACATACACAGAAGCAAAAAAGTTAAAATTGTGGTACAAGCTCTCAATAGCGCGGACGAGGTGGTGATAGAGTGTCACACCCCTCTCCCGAATAATCGGGTACGGGTCGATACATGCCCGGCCTACACTGTCGTTGACAGCGATAGTGAGCCGTCTAATCATCAATAGTAAGCACTAATCTTATCACATCATCAAATCTCGGAATCTGTACTAACCATCACAGTAATCCGATATCCAGCAGTTATTACAGCCTTTACATGAATGACCGGGTACAAAGCCAGTAATGAAAGATAAGGCTAACACTAGGCCTGCTATATCAACACAACCAATCAAATAACATCCTATACATCAGCCTAACTATATCTCGGGAATATAGTCCCGTCCCTCAGTAGCATCAGGAGTGTGCTCTATTGCTAGGCCATCCATCGGTAATCCATAACAGTCTAGAGGATCACCTGTAATCAACAGTCCAGTCAGGATGGAGCAAAGCATAATATACTCAATAAAACCTACTATGGAAGATCAATGGAACAATATAGCGAATAGAACTGAAAGACAGTGAAACAATGTGAATGTAAAGTATGCACTAGCTATGTGTATATGTGCAATTTTAGACATTATCAACATATGGGGACTAATATATAATCAGGCATATAAATATGCTATCAGTCAATCAACAATCAGGCATGTATGACGACAATGCTATCAGTCACGTAATAATCAGGCATGTTTGACGACAATGCTATCAGTCACGCACGAAATGGACATCAGGCATACGGAGTATGCTATCAGGCAACATTTGTCCAATATTAGTCAATCACATGTTTCTAGAACCTCCCCCACCTAATACGAAAAACAATACACGCAAGAAAGATAGAAGAAATACAATAAATGATGCAAGAACAGTGTGAGTGCAATGCATGCGATGATGGTAATACTGAGTACATATACTTGCCTTGATTAGGGGATTTCGTCAAAGTCTTCTAGATCACCTAAAATAGAAAAATCATTATTTAGAAATTTAGCTAAATAATTCCTGACCTACTCTAATAATTACTAGCTAGTTCTAGCTATTACTAATAAGGTTCATTCATTTGCTAATGGAGCCATTTCTATGCCTAATGTCAACTTAAATAATTCTTACTAACAATTGATCAGGAAGTTAACTTCCAGGCAACCTATCACCAACCTATAGTCTACTAAATAACCAAGCATACTAGTGTGAAGCTAACTCAATGAACTAACTCAATGCTAGCTTAAATCCTAAGCTTTGCACTGATGGAAATTCAAGTTCAAATAAGGATTTAACCATAATTGCAGGCCAAAATCCCTTTGCTTAACACTGGTTCCCACTACTACCTAGGTCAACTCAGTTCAATCCATAGCTACTGTTACCAACGGTCAAGAATTGAACCTGCCAACAGCTAGAAATGTAAGATCAACAGGAACCACAATTCGAATACAACATAAGTTAAACCTGACACATCACTGATACTTGCCAACCACACAGACATCGTCGACAATACGAGATCTCACAACATTCCTACTCATTCGAACTCTCAGTTCGATCTCGGGTGTCACTTTCGATACAGAGATGCAACTCACCGTGTCGCATCCAACCAATCTAAACTGCTCTTGCTACCTGCTCTGTTCGAACATAATTTCTTATTCGTTGTTTCTACAATCTATTCCATCACAAGAGAGTAGAACATATACCTTGGGTCAGGAATGGAGTTATAGTGTCTTCTTGAGTTCGATACGGTGTTCCCGAGTCCTCAGCTTGACGACAGGGTCCAACTAGTCATTTCATCAAACAGTTAACGTGCACGAACTGAAAGAACAATCGTAAGTTCAATTTGAATCATATTAACTCCAAAATTGGAGAAAACTTACACGAATCAGATCAAGACTCACCAAATGGAATGAAGAATTAAACTGAACTGATTGATCTGTCATAAATAATCCGATTCAAACTAAAAATAGAGGATTAAGAACCTGTTCAGAAGTTTTGAATCAAACTACTATCAATTGCACCAGAAGAGTCCTATTGTTCCTCAAAAAACTAACAAGGAAGTTGAAAGAACACAAACTTACCAATCCAGTAGCCCAATCGAACTGGATGTGGATGGATTCAGGAAGTGTTCACAGATGATTGCTTTCTAATGACTCGATCGAATGCAATGGTCACCATAGCAATCCATGGATTACTGGAAATCAACAACACAGGAGAAACGACTATCATCGATCAAGGAAGACATAGAATGGTGAATTAATTTGAAGGAAAAGGAGACCTATGAATCACCCACACGAATGAATGATCTTGTTGAGTGACGAAGAGAGTCGGTCGTCTCTACTGCTGTGCTGCACCTCTCTGCCTTCTGGGAATGTCTTCGAATGCCATGGCCGCCGACTAGACGAAGATGAAGAGAAGAACAGTGAGGGAGAATTCCTGCAGGGCTTCGCCGTAGTGGAGTCTGGATGAAGAAGAAGGGGACTGGGGCTCTATTTATAGGCTACGTCGAGAGGGCAGGTAAATTGTGCGGGCACTGACCGACGGTTCGGCAGGCAGTGGCGGTTAAAATCTGATGGCTAGGATGAATTAGGTTGTTAGGATTCAAAGGTAGGGATGAGAGAGACGGTTAGGCAGTTGGGGAGAAGCTTCTGGAGGAGGTCGGATTCTTCTTGGCGTCATCGTCGTCATCGTGGCAGCAGAGGAGGGAAATGAATGAATGAACGAAGGAATGGGTTTAAATGTAACGGTTGGGGTTAGTGGGTTATCGGATAGTCTTGGATCCGCGTCCAAAATACTAGATGGGCCGGGCTGGCTGAGAGTTGATTGGTGGAATAGGAATTTGAGAGAATGGGTTGGGCTGGCCCATTACAAGTGGTTGAATTTAATAGAAAATGAATTTAGGGAATAAATTTTAAGAACTAGGAAAATAGTTAAAATAGTTTAAGAATTAATTAGAAAATAGAATTAACATTCAAAAATTTATTAACTAGGAATTAATCAAAGAAAAAGGAAATATAGGAAAATATTTATTTTACGAACAAGTGGAGTTAAAAATCTCTCCCTCTTGAAAAATTTTGTCCTCGAAATTTTAGGGTAGAGCGATCCATCAAGCCTCAAAGAGATAGGGGTATTTCTCCCTCATCTCATCCTCTCTCTTCCAGGTGGACTCCCAGGAGAGTGATACCTCCATGCATCTCTGACTAGCTGAATAGTCTGATGTCGTAGCCTCTTCTCTCTGCGGTCCAGTATCTCGACCGGCTTCTCTGAATAAGTGAGAGTAGGCCCCACCTCTAGCTCTGAATGGTCAACCACATGACTGGGATCTGCTACATACCTTCGAAGCTATAAAACATAAAATACATTGTATACTCCCTCCAGGTTAGGTGGCAAGGCTAATTTGTAAGCAACTGCTCCTACTCTGCTCAGAATCTCAAACGATCCAATGAATCTCGGACTCAGCTTCCTACCTCTGCCAAACCTGATAACTCCCTGAGTTGGCGAGATCCGTAGAAATACAAGATCTCCTGCTGCAAACTCTAGGGGTCTTCAACTGATGTCTGTCTAGTACTTTTTCCTATCCTGTGCAATCCTCAGATGATCCCGAATTTGTTTGACTTTGTCTGCAGCCTCCATAACCATCACTGATCCCAATAATGGTCTCTCTCCAACATCATCTCATGAAAAAGGTGTGCGACATCTACGACCATATAGTACCTCAAATGGGGTCATCCCAATGCTAACATGATGACTGTTGTTGTAAGCACACTCTACTATATGTAGATGGTCTTTTTAAGATCCTCCAAAGTCCAGAGCATAAGTCCTCAATATATCCTCCAGTGTTTGTATGGTCCTCTCTGACTGTCCGTCGGTCTGTGGATGGTATTACGTGCTGTACTTGAGGTGTGTACCAAGACTCCTCTGTAGACTCTTCCAGAAATAAGAAATGAACCTACTATCTCTATCTCAGACAATGCTAACTGGAACTCCATGGATCCTCACTATTTGTCGCATGTATAGGTCTGCCAACTTCTCTGTTGTCAATCCTACTCTGAAGGGAATAAAATGTGCTGACTTGGTCAATCTGTCTACTATGACCCAGATGGCATCCTTCCTACTCGGAGAGCGGAGTAATCCTGAGACAAAGTCCATGGTGATATGTTCCTATTTCCACTCCGGAATGGGAAAAGGCTGCAACAATCCTCCTGGTCTCTGCCGTTCTGCCTTTACCTGCTGACAGACTAGGCATCTAGAAACGAATCTGGCCACTTCTCATTTCATTCTATACCACCAGACGATCTCTCTAAGGTCTTCGTACATCTTAGTGGATCCCAGATGCATAGAATACTGTGACTGATAAGCTTCCTGCATAATCTCCTCTCTCAAGCTTCCTTTGGGCACACACAACAGAGTACCGTGCCTCAAAGTACCATCTTCTGCAATGGTAAAGTCATCTAGTAGTCCCATTCAAACCAGCTTCCGGACACATCAAAGTCCCTCATCATGAAACTGGGTCTTCTTAACCTTCTCTATCAATCCAGACTGTATCTGCATGCTCATGAGCTGTCCGTCAATCCCTGGTATAACAATCTCGATCCCCAAGCTCTCCAAGTCCTCAAGAAGATGTCTGTCCATAGTCACCATCATAGCTACCGGATATCTGCTATGTGCATCTGCTACAACATTAGCCTTTCCTGGGTGATACTGAAGGTCAATGTCGAAGTTCTTCATCAGTTCGAGCCATCTCCTCTGTCTCATGTTCAACTCTTTCTGAGTGAAGACATACTTAGACTTTTGTGATCTGTGAATATCTCCACTCTATCTCCATAAAGATAATGCTTCCACAATTTCAGGGCAAAGATGACCGCTGCAATTTCCAGGTCATAGGTAGGATAATTTTTCTCATGAGGTCTCAGCTGCCTTGATGCATAAGCTGTCACCCGCTTGTTTTGTTCTAAGACACAGTCCAAGCCTTTCCCTAAAGCATCACTGTATATGGTAAGTCCGATCCGGATGGTAGTGCTAATGAGCCGAAGTCAATCTGTTCTTCAGTTCTTCAAATGCTGCCTGACATGCATCTGTCCAGACAAACTCCTCGTCCTTCCTGGTAAGCCTAGTCATGGGTTCTGCCATCTTGGCAAAGTCCTGTACGAACTTTCTGTAGTACCCTGCTAGGCCTAGAAAACTCCTGATCTCTGCAACTATGCTGGGCGTAGTCCTTGCCTTTACTGCTTCTATCTTCTTGGGGTCCACTGCGATGCCCTCTCCTGCCACTACATGTCCCAGGAACTCAATCTTGTCCAGGAAAAACTCATATTTTGAAAGCTTTCCATATAATTTTTCCTTCCTCAAAGTCTTCAGCACTATCCTCAAATGTGTTGGCCCATTGGTCATGGTCAAACATGATTTTAATGATTGATCAAACTCTGTCTCGATATATGAATCAATTCAGATGTTTACTAACGACGTTTTGGACACTGATCAAAGATGGATATCTAATCAGTTCAAGATCGAAGCTGTTTGCCACTCAAGAACGTATTTCCTTTAAAGCAATATAATTTTTATTTTTTATTGAGTCTAGGAATACATTGTACACCAAGTCGTACTGGCAAATAGGTTATCCGAAGTCATTTTTCAAAACTGATCTATCTTTTTAAAATGACCTATGTTTTTGAAAAATATCTATTTTACGAAAAGCTTCTGAAGGATTTTTCAAAAAGCCAAAACAATTTTTCACATAATCAACTGACCAAACCCTGACAGAACTCGCCAGAGTTTGGCCAAAGTTCGGCCAGAGTTTGGCCAAGTTGAACGTTATGTGAACATTTGATTTTGAACTTGGTCTTTCCTTCAGTTGCGGTTGGTTACAAAGGGTTCTGTCCGAATTCTGCCCGAATTCTATCAGAGTTCTACCTTTGGAAAAACTATAAATAGAGAAGGATTTCGATCATTTCAAAACACCAATTCACTTTCATCTCTTCTCTTCTAAAGCTTACGTTTCTTCCAAAGAGTTCTAAAAAGTTTCCATTTTTAAATCCCATGCCAGTTATAATCCTCTAGTCGATTTGCCAGTACGATACGGTTTAGAAGTTTCAGAGCGATTGTAATCAGAGGTTTGATTGAAAATGCACTCTTCACATTGAAGTTGGTCGAGTTCTTCGTATCAAAGCTCGCGTCTGTAGAAGTTGCAAGGACATCGTATGAAAACTTGCGAGATTTTCCAATAGTGGATTCAACTGGAAGCTGGAGTTCTTCCGACTGGACTAGTCCTCACAAGAAGAAAACCAGTATAAATCACTGTGTTTGCGTTTGCCTTCTGATCACTCTTTTTTACTACAGTTATTTATTTTATGATTATTATTATATCTGTGATCAAACTGCTAACGAGTTTTTTAATTAGCAATATTCCGCTGCCTACTCTATTCACCCCCCTCTTGAGTATTCTGCTTTACGATTTTGTTCCTACAATGGTATCAGAGCAGTTTATACAGGTAAAGCAAGGTAAAATTGTAGCTATATTCAGTTATTTTTTAATTTTTATATAGATCACAGAATTACACATGGCAACTGAGAAATTCACAAGTGAAGGCCAAGCCACAACAGACCTCTACTGTTTGACGGCACAAACTACACTTATTGGAAAACACGTATGTGTTTCTTCCTAAAATCTCTTGATTTTGACTTATGGTCTGTAGTTATTGATGGCTACAAAAAGCCTCCTCGTATTAATGTTGATGGAGTTTTAGTTGAAAAAACCTACGACAAATATACAGAGGATGAAAAGAAAAAGGCCAGTCTTGACACACGTGCTATTAACGCTTTATTTTGTGCTTTAGACAGAACTGAATTCAACAGGGTATCTACTTGCACAACATCAAATGAAGTGTGGAAACTTCTCGAAGTAACACACGAAGGAACAACACAAGTCAAGGAGTCAAAGATCAGCAGACTTACTTAGGAGTACGAGGCGTTCAAAATGAAGCCAAGTGAATCAGTTACTCAGATGTTTACAAGATTCTTGGATATTGTAAATCCTTTGTCTTCACTAGGCAAGGAATACAGTAACCATGAAAAGATTCGCAAACTTCTACGAGCTCTCACAAAGAACTGGATTCCAAAGGCTACAATAATCATTGAAGGAAACGACCTCTCAATAATGTCTCTGGAAATACTCATGGGTAAGCTACTCACTCATGAGTTAGAACTTCAATACTTTGAAGACGCTACACCAAAGGAGAAGTCAGATAAGTCGATCACACTCAAGGCTCAACATAGAAGAACTGTCGAAGATGATTCTGACGACAACGACTCTGACTCTGAAGATCAAGCTCTTCTGGTAAGAAAATTCAAAAGTTCATGAGATTTAACAGAAGAACAAAAGATAGCAACAACAACAACAACGAGGAAGATCCTATTTGCTACGGATGTAAGAAAAAGGACACATGAAGAAAGATTGTCCAACAGCATTATCATAAACAAGAAAAGCAACAAATATGACAAAGGCTATCTGAAGAAGTCTACATCAAGGAAGTACGCCAACACAAGTATATGGCATGAAAGCGAAGCCAGCGATTCAGAAGTGAATAATCAGATGACGCTGCAAATGTATGCTTGATGGCTTGCGATCAGGTAATCACTAATCCTCTATTTGATCCTTATGATGATTTCACCTTTGAGCAACTAGGAGAGGATTTCAGTGACCTATTAATAATACAAGAAACTGCGTAGTAAATATGAAACCTCTAAGAAGGTACTCAAAGAGTACAAAGGTGAAATAGGAAGACTTACCGACCAATTAGCTGATGTTAGAAATAATGACTCTTCTCTTGGTCTGGTGAGCTTTCATATATTAAGTTGTGTTACACGAGACTTAAGTTATCGAAGAAAAAAGACTAAACTATCATCTAGCAAGGAAGACCTATCTAAGGAGAGAAGAGTCCCAGTGTGCACAGTCAGAATAGAACACTTACATCTAATAACTAGAGAATGACCTCCAAAAAGTTGGAAATTAGATTAGGAAAACGGCCTGAAGTTGCTGCTTCCTATTCTAATACATGTCAATTATCGAATCATCGGAACACGCCTAAACCAAACACTGTCAGACCAAACCATACCAAACCTATGCCCAAGAAGACTAATAGGCATGCATTCTTCTATACTAGAAAACAAAAACCTACCAATCGTGAACCTCACACAACTTTCAACACTCAACATGCAAAATGTCATTATTGTGGCCTCATTGGTCATATATCCTCTAGATATAGAATGAGAAAGTTAGTAGATTTAAATGTTTATGTATACCAAAAACTAACCAGTCAGGACCCTACAAGAAATGGGTACCAAGAGTTTCATCTGCAAATTGTTTTGTAGGTGGAACGCCCTTCACATCTAGGAGCAAATGGATCATCGACAACAGTTGCTCACGGCATGTAGAAGCATGAAAAGGACAAGAAAGCCCATGCGACTCAAAACAGAAGGAGCATCATGCGGTCAGGGATCGATTAGAACTTCATGCAGCTCACAAAGTCTTCAGAACTTCATGCGGCTTGGAACTCTCCAACAGCTCCATGCGGCTCAGGCAAAGACACGTGACCATACGATGCCTTCCAATTAATTGCTCTGATGACAGCTCT